>JAHPZR010018233.1:17500-45000 GCA_019787425.1 Platygyra sinensis | reverse complement strand
GTACAGTACGAAAAACATCTCTCGCACGAGGTCAGACTCTCGCATATCACGTGATTTTGTTACATAACGTGACACATTACATAACGCCACACAAGCAGCCTCTGATGAAGACTGAGTGACTTGGGTTCGAGGTCTGACTCAGGGGGAAATGAACTGTTAATGGAGTTTGCAATGAAATCTAAACTCATTGATCTCGACTGTTCCCTTGAGAAAAGTATCATTTAAAAGAATCTTAAAGGACATTTTAAGCCACCGTTGAAGAATTAACATAGTCAGAGATAAAACGTGGAATAAATTGAAACCGAAAAGCACATGTTTAAAAGCTAAAATCAGGTTTGCGCTATTTTAACCAAAAATTTGCGTGGAGGATGTTTTGAACTTTACGAACTCTGAACTCGCCTCCCAGTTTTGTCCGCGCGCAGTTTCACGCGCTTAATCTCAGGTGATTATTATTAGCCAATCATGGCCCAGAATATGCTCGCGCGTGCATTTGAACTTCGCTGTCGTAATTTTCCAGATTTTCATCTTTGTTGTATTATATTGCCGGGTTTGAGAATTTATCAGCCTTTCTGCTGTTTTTGGAGATTTGAGTCTAGTTTCTTCACCGGTTTTAGGCATTATGATTCGCTGTTTGTTGTATGTTCCGGATTACGTGGTAAGTTCATTAAATAGTTCTTAAATTTGGAGTCTGAGCCGACCTGAGCCTACAACTCGCTGAATACAATTCCCAACAGAGGAAGTGCCGGAAAATCTTTCTTGAAGCCATGTTTTGTCATTCAAAGCTTCTGCACAAACGTTTCGTCATCATTTCACGTGATATCAGTGTCTTAGAAAATTTCCTTTTGTCTTTCAGTCAATCATGATCCAGAATTTATACGATGTGTAATTTGCACTGGTGTTACACTTTCTGCACTGGTGTTACACTTTTTGCATTGGTGTTACACTTGAACTGCACTGCTCTCAGCCAATCAGAATCGAGTAATTTTTTCATGTATATTATTAGACGAGAATAGATCATTTACATCAAACATGGTCCTTTCCTCCAAAGTGACGCACAGCTCTTAATCACATGGATCCATAATCGCCAAGACAAGAATGAGAAAACGTGTGTCCAACTTTCTCACGAGTAAAAAAAAAAAAAAAGAAGGAAATGTTAGAAAGGATTTTGCTTTTTAAAAGTTCTCATGACTTACACATGAAAACGTGTATCCAATGAAATCCGGGCCGGGGATATGCAGACATCACTTGGTTAAGAACCAAAGAGTAGACGGGGGATAGGGATATACCTAACAGTAATGCTATCAAATAGGCCTTTTGCATGATCATGGAACGGAATAAATTATGTTGGGACGCAAATAACCCAGTGGGACCTTTAACACAAAGGAAAGTCGCCCTGGACTGGTAAGAGTTCCTTTGTTTTGGAAGTCTAATTGCATTATTTGCGTCCCAGCAAAAGTTATTCCTTACCATGTGACCGGATCGTGCAAAGAGCCTATTGTTATGAACAATGCTTTGTCACAGCCTCCCCATAGTCAGACGTCGAACCCATGTCACTCACTCAGTCTTAACCATAGCCAGAAATTCCGAACCATGAGAGGCGTTACATAGGTCGCTATATTCAATGTTGTGATTGGCTCACGGCTTTCTCGTAAACAAGTCACGCCAGCGCCGTTGCCGGCAAGCAAACTTTGAGTCGCAGAACATAAAGATTATTTCGAATTTATTATTGCAGGTCAAAGATAATTTCACCAAAATAAGCTGTTTAAAAACTCTACCGATAGCCTGACTAAGAAGGCTTTTCAAGCGGTTTTGAGTAGCCGTGAATCAGATCGAGAATCATTTTCGATCGGTGACTGTTATGTCACGCAGTACGAAAACACTCAAGGGAATCGAAGTCCCCGGCTCTATCTCCTTCAAAAAATTGCCAAAAGAAGCCTGGAAGATAGCTTCAAGCATATTCAGAATGGCGGTGAAATTTAGCGGAGAAAACGGCTCGCGTACATCGACAGTTTGGTGCGAGCAATTATGTAAACCGTGCAGACAAAGCGGAGAAATTTTCGGGAAATTCAAGCGTCTTTAAATGAAAAAAACCGCAAGATATCCAGCTCGAAGAGGGCCAAATATTATGGACATTGAAAGCACTACATGTGTTCTTGAGGTTCCACATTCGAGTGCATGATTCCATTCATTAGCAAGATAAAGAAGCTTTCAAAAAGAGTCAATGGTTTGCATGAAATTAAAAGGTTAGTATGGCGGATCCTCGTAGTTATTGTGCGATTGTTCAAAACCAAAAACCGCAAGAATTATAGTACTTCCAGCAACGAAACCACTTCCAAGTTAAAGGTATTACCACAAGGAAAGAACTTTGGATGCGAGCTAACAAACTCAACCACCTAAATTTCTTTAGGGATCGATTGAACGATCATTTCCATACATTTTCTTATAAATTAGAGCAGAGCACATAGCAGTGTTTTGTCACGCTTCGCGGGGGGTTACCGTTCGGATTTCCTGGTTATGCGGAGGCCTCTTGCAGGAAGGACTTCTATGCGTTTTTGGGGCTGGACACTAAGTCTCGATTTGTAAGTTGCGCGACATTTTGGGTGACTCTGGCGTAATTGTGTGGCCATGGAAATCTGTGATCCCAGTCCTCCGTCGAGGCGAGTGGGCTGTTTTCCAACATGGCCGACTTTCGTGGGCGCCGCCATCTTGAAACTTGATTTGACTCAAAATTGGCTGGAAAAAAACCTCCGCCATCTTGGATTTGGGGAACAATAGCATCCATTGTTCTCCAAACAATGGCTGATTGTGTTTCTCAGCTCCTGATTGGTTACTGGTCGTTTGAGCTCTCTATACTACTTAGGTAAAAAAAAGCAAATAATGTGAACAAAAAAGCGAGCGAAGCACGCAGCAGTGGGCGAGGGAAGTGAGCGAAGCAAGATAAAAGGCTGTAGAGATATTTAAAAATGAGTGGTTTTATTATATTTCTCAGTTAGTACTCGCGCTGTGGTCAATTTAAATTATTTAACTTTTTTTTGCCAAGAAGGCACAGTAACGAATCCTGTAATTTGATCGGTTCTTAGCGAGATTCGGATTTTCCTATCTCTGACCTCGGTCACGGCACCTGCGGGAAACCGCATGGGCGAAATTGTTCTGCTGGTCAATTTTTTCGTGAGTGTACCGGCGGTAATCGTCAACATTTTTCCTTTACACAGTTATTTCGACGATTAATCAACGCAAGTTTACCTGTATTTACTTTTAAATGACAAGAAAAGTCACTTTAAGTAAATTCAATTAAGTTTTTTTAAGTTTTGGGAGTTTGTTAAGTTTGTTCGTAGCTCAGCGTTTTAATGGCGCGTAATCCTGTGTTTCTCTCGGCGCACAATATTAAGCAAAATAAAAGACATTTGCAGTCTAGCTTCATCCATGTCCAATACACCCGCATCGACTCGAGTCGTCTAAGAGGACTGACGACTCGACTTACCGGAAGTCTAGTCGCAAGCGGAAGCGGATATCGTGCTTACCGGAAGTAAAACTGATGGATGTCGGAGTGTACAAAATGTGGACGACTCGTCACGACTCGACCGGGTCGTCACGACTCGTTCCAACACGTGTCGACTCGACTCGATGAAAGTCGATTAGAAGTAACTGGACACAAGTCGCAAAAGAAATAACACCAAGAACATGAGCAAACCCGTGCATTGTACAAGACATACTATGTATTACTCGTTCTATAAACGTGTGCAAACAAATGATACGTTTTAAGCGATTCTTCACAGCCCGATACGATTCGCAAAACTGATAACTCGCGCTGTCTGGGACTTTGAAGCGAAGAACTGAATATTAGGTATTTAAATTGCTTGAGGGAAACGCGGAAAATTCTGTGTGATTTGTTAAAATGCTCGATACGAGTGGTAAAATAACTCGCGCTGTCTGGGACTTTTTTAAAAGCAAAGAACGGAATATTGGGTATTATCGTTTGTACGAAACGCGGACAATTCCGGCTGTATGATTTGTTGAAACGTTCGATACGAGTCGCAACATAACTCGCGCTGTGTGGGACCTAAAGCGAAGAGCATGATGCTAGACATAAGATGTATTATTCTTTCTATAAACGAGTGCAGAGAAATGATGCTTTTTTTTTTAAAAAAAAAGCTGTTCTTCACAGCACGATATGAATCGAAAAATAATTCGCGCTGTTTGTGACTTTAAAGGGAAGAGCGGATATGAAATATAATTTTTTCCGACATTTGTGCGTAAGTGGAAATTCTGTAGGATTTAATTTGTTGAAGCGAAGCACAGAATGTTCTGTGTTATACATATATTCTGTCTTATCCTAGCTGGTATCAGTCCGTGTTATAGCTAAGAGCGAGGCACTGTGTAGACCCTTTGTATTCCGTTTCAATCTTCGGAACGACTGGATTGACAATCCGTGTTTCATTTGAAACCCACTTATGAGTGGCTGATCAATTTTATGGAACTATTGAAGTGATCTTTGTAACCTTTTTTTTTATTTGGTGGCTCCTCTAAAAGAGCCGTTTGTTTTACCGGCTGTCCTGTTTATTTTGGTCTCTGGTGCGTTCGGTCGACGGTATGATTAGTTCTTGTTTACTGTTTCGGTTGTCCGTTCATCTTTCGACAAATCCGTTCCTCGAAAGAAGGTGTATTTCTTGGCGATGCATCTTGAGAGCGGTCATTCTACGTGTGTGTCTTTTTTTAGCGAAACTGGTTACAACAGCCTCTCTACTGTGATATCTATACAGCCATTCATTTTTAAAAAAAATATTGTCTCACCTCAATGCCAATTGTTGCGTAACTTTACAACAAATTCGCGGTTTCTTTATCATCATTCAATAGCGGAATCTTTATCTCCATTTTCATTGTTAAATAACAATAAATTTTTCAATTTATCTCTTGTTGTTGTCATCGCTCCTTTTAAACAAATTCATCTTTTTATAAACATACATTTAAGGTCCGGTAATACGGGCAACATTTTTCTTCAACTTGTCTTGCAACATTGTTGCATTGCAAGTTGAAACCCTCTGTTGCGCGTATTACCGCGTTTCTGACCAACTTGTCTCGCAGCAAAATACAGTGTTGCAAGTCTACGGAATTTTACACGTATAATTGGTCAATCGTGTGTAATTAAAGATGGCGCCTTCTTTCATACAATTTAGCGTTTCGACGAACTTCCACTTCGACTTCTGGCCATCATTTGATTTTTTCTTAATTTTCCGTGCAGCGAAGTTCTCTCAGTATGAAGCTCAGTTTCGTTTCAGATTGCTTGACGAAGAGTTGTATTTTTTGCGACAGTTCTTCCAACCCTTTTGCCTTTTTTGGGGTTTCCCTCGGTGTAAGAACCTGTGAACTTTTTCTTTGTTTTGTAACTATTGTTAGGGTTAGGGCTCTTGTGTTGACTTCTTTGTTTTCTTTGTTTTACGTCACTTGTGAGTTTCACAGGTTCTTACACCGAGGTAGAGCCCTTTTTTGTGCTTGTTTTGAAGGGACAAACGACGTGTCCCAAAGAATATGATAGCCATCGAGGTCTTTGTACAGGGAAAATTTGTGACTTAAATTTCCGAGAGCTAATGAGCTACTTCGAGTTCAGGCTCTCTTCATTTTGCCGTGTTTGCTGGGCTCCGCGAAAGCCAATCACAAGCATTGAATTTAAATTTGTTGGAAGACAAGTTGAAGCTTTAGTGGTAATACGAGCAGCAAAACTAGGATTTGTTGCAGAAAGTAGAACTCGAGTCTACTTTGCGCAACATGTTGCCTCAAGTTGCAACACTGTATTTTGTTGCGAGACAAGTTGGTTACAAACATAGTAATACGAAAGTAATACGTGCAACAATGTGTTTCAACTTGCGATGCAACAATGTTGCGAGACAAGTTGAAGAAAAATGTTGCCCGTATTACCGGACCTTTAACTAGCTTTTCAATTAAATCCATCCCGTTTTTTTATTTTTTTGCCCATTTATTGTATACTATTGCTTCTTGCCCTCATCAATGAATACTAAAAAGAAAATTACAATAGATTAAAATAGATTAATTACAATAGATAAAAAAGCGCCGCACACGACCTTGCAGTAAATGTTTGTTTATGGTAACCGATGACACTTTTTTTTACTACTTTCCTTTGTTTGAACCCAGTGCTTTTTTTTAAAAACAGACTTTCATAAACTTTTCTTACTAATTGCTCGCTGATCTCCAGGGAAATTACAGATGTCACATATTGTGCTTTCGAAGAAATATAATCCATACAAACAACTCTTTATACAAAAACACCGGTGATAGTAGCGGCGTTTTCCAAAAGTCAAATTGTGACGGTCTAGTCGGTCAGACGATTGTTTTGGCTGTGAGCCACATACTCGCCATAATTACAATCATCATTTTCTTGTTACAACTCCGCCTTCTTCTTTTATCACTCGACTCCTATGACACGTCTTAGTACCCTCGTATAAGAGAGGATACTCGCGAGCTAATAAGCCGTGATCAGTTCCATTTAATCTCAGAAATGGTCACTTCAAAATGTCCGTAAACCATCTGCATCATTAAGATAAAAATTTAAAGGATTGCTATCGATATGAACCCGACTGGGCGGTTTTGCTAGATAATTTACCAAAGGTAAGTATACATCTGAGACCATTTTGCTTGTCTTTGCTTTAATAAAATAACTATTGGATGTTTCTTAAAATAAAACTAATCTGTAGTTTTTTCCCATGTGTGTAGTCTCTTTGCCAAAGCATTAAAGCAGCGAGACACCTCTATCCTTTTTGGCCTGACTGTACTAACATCATTTTCCCGTGGGACACGCGTGTTTCAATGTTCAGAACGCCTTTTGGAAAGAGCCTGCCATCATCGCTTCCTTCAGAACTACAGTTACGCTTTTACTATTCGAAACAAAGCGAAATCTTACTTTTAACAAAACTGGAACAATTATTCGTGAGTTAATTCCAAACCAAAACCTGTTTTAAACTAGCGGTCATGTTTAAAATTACTTTGAACTAAAATTTTCACTTAAGCGATAACACGAATAATTCCAATGTTAAACTCTTCAAGCAATTTACATGTTATATATTTGATCGAATGACAGAACCATAAACTCTGGCCTAAATTGTCATATGGTTAGATGGTTGATCGTGTGGCCTAATTAGAATTCTACATTACACATACACACAGACATACATTCACTCCCAAAACACTGCCAAAGTTTAGTACGGTCAGGGAATAGTTGTTTACTTGTCTGGATACCGTTCAGGAGTGCACAACGGGAAAAATGTCAAAATGGACTAATTATTGCTCGAAACTATTAATTGACATGTAAAATAGCCGCTCCTCACCGCCAGCTAGTAAAGGATGGTTAAATGAAGTCGCCAGCCAAGAACCGTTTAGGGATTGCTTTTTCTCAGCCAGCACAACTCACAAAAGGCCAATTTTCCCAGTAATTTTAACAGTTCTTTTTGTTCTAGCCAGGAAGAGTATAATTAACTTTTTTTAAATTCAATTTTAACTTCATTAATTAAATTGAAATTACGTTTGAACAAATTAATTAATCAATTAATTAATTTGACTGAGTTGTCATTAATTAATTAATTAATTAATTAATATCAATTAATTGAGTATTTTTACATCTAAATTAACAAGCAAAAATGAAGCAAAAAAGAAGCAACAAAACTTTTACTTACCTGACAAAGTAATCAATACAATCATCATTGAATGGCACCAAGATTTGGACACTTCTATATCCAACAAAAATTCAACTAGCAGTAATTTAGAGCCCACTGCAAACAAAAATGTATCTGAATGTATCATAAACTATATGTAACTGCACTTCTTGTAATTAACTCATTTTAAAACCTTCACTTCAAACTTTCAAAAATTAAAAACACTTGTACAGCTGAACAACATGTTAAAGGAACCTTTAGGGTAACCAAAGAGAGTTTGAAGTATTTCTTCTAGTACCGGTAGGGAACCCGTTTTTTCAGCTTTGGAAAAGGCTGCTAAACCATTCCTCTACAAGTTAAATAAAACGGTTAGGAGATTGCAAACATTGCTCTAAAGAAAGTTTTATTTTTTGCGCACTGAGCCCCAACTAACTGAATGCCTGGAAGAGGCTAATTCACAAGAAGTTTTGGAATCCCCTTCGAGATCACAAACACTTTTCTAAAGTATGTTAAGAGGACATTAAGTTTTGGAATCCCTTGCGAGATCACAGACACTTTTCTAAAATAAGTTAAGATGTTTAGAAGAAGTTTTGGAATCCCTTGTGAGATCACAAACACCTTTCTAAAATGAGTTAAGATGTTTAGAAGAAGTTTTGGAATCCCTTGCGAGATCACAAATACTTTTCTAAAATGGGTTAAGATGTTTACAAGAAGTTTTGGAATCCCACGCGAGATCACAAACACTTTTCTAAAATAAGTTAAGATATTTAGAAGTTTTGGAATCCGTTGCGAGATCACAAACACTTTTCTAAAATAAGTTAAGATATTTAGAAGTTTTGGAATCCGTTGCGAGATCACAAACACTTTTCTAAAGCATGTTAATAGGTTATGAAGGTTTTGGAATCCCATGCGAGATCACAACCTCTTTTCTAAAATAAGTTAAGATGTTTAGAAGAAGTTTTGGAATCCCTTGCAACATCACAAACACTGTTCTAAAATAAGTTAAGATGTTTAGGAGAAGTTTTGGAATCCCTTGCGAGATCACAAACACTTTTCTAAAGTATATTTTAGAGGCTACAAAGTTTTTGGAATCATTTGCCAGATCACAAACAGTTCTCTATAATAAGTTAAGATCTCCATTCCAAACTACCCTTTAGAGATAAATACTTTCACAGCAAAACCCTCTATGTGTTGGAAACTTCGACTAGATCAATTAAAATAAGCCTATGATGCTAAGTTTTGTTGTTGGGAGGTTCTGTCAGATGACACGGTTAGTGAAAAACCAGATACCTCACTTCCTGTATACCATTCAACATGTGGTCTTTCAGCACTAAACAAACTGTAAATAGTTCAGAAACTCTATTGCGTCTGGCAGTTAAAGTGAAATTGACAAAGATATCGCTAGAAGGAGCTAGCTCATTAATCCTCTAAAATGGCACTGGTAACCCCATGTTCACCAAGTCATGAGAAAGAAATGGAATGTCCCAAACTTGACAAGAAATCCTTCAGTTGAGGACTAGACCCTGTCGCCGTCGATTTTTGACGTTCGTCTGATAACAAAATATCTTTCAGCTTGGCCGTGCGACTCCTTCTCCTTGCCTTCGCTGACTTTGACAACAAAGGAGTAGTATCTTGTGTTGTGTTTAAGTTTTGTTTCGCTGCAGAGGACGCTCGCGAGCGTTTCGCCGGAGTTGCTTTGTCACGTGCTCTGCCAGGGTAAATGGATTGTTTTCCACACTTCTCGCAAACTATTCCGACATGGTTAAAATTGCGAGGTAGCTTTAATACTTGCTTCTTGTCCAAATGTTTACTAGTATCGTCTTCGTTATTTCTCTTTTTCTTGTTCTTATTACTTCGTCGTTTTGCCTGCACCCTCAAACGATAATTGTTACCCTTAAAAATTACACCACAATGCTGGCAATATTTCATCCAAAACTCTTTTGTCACACCGTTCTTCCCGTCATCTATTGAAAGAACTTCGTTCACGTAAAATCGTGACAATTCCGGATTCTCCTCCGCGCATTGTAAAGCCAAACTCCACAAATGCTTCAAACGTGCTCTGTCGGGCGCCATGTTTCTTTTCATTGACCGGAGAAGCCTGAGTACGATAATGCGCCGTGGACCGGGAACTTGTCGAAGATTGTTGGAATAAAACTCGTAGTCTTTCGGAAATTCCGAAGGCTTTCCGCTGACCAATGAGTATGCGCATGAGATTCTGTTTCAAATTGGCGCAAACCGCGGGAAGTGAAGTGGAAAATGGCGGCGAACCTTAGCAAAGTTGCTGAAATGGGTTCGTGTATCAACGGTCATGTAATGCAAAACGATAGCGCTATGTCGGAAGAACAAATGGGACAGGAAAAAGTGGCTATTCTAGATGCTGGAGCACAATATGGAAAGGTAAGATAACTCTCTAGTTTTGTTTAAATATAAAAAAAACAAGTGTATCATCAGTAGGCTCGTGTTGTTCCTGTAAGCTTATGTGTACTCGTGTCGATTTCAGAAGCTTTTATAAATGTCTCCTTCCATAGAGTATGGAAAGCTCGATGCATTGGGTTTGTGTTCTCTATGAAATGAAATCAGAAAAGAAAATTGGATGATAAACTGTGTCCATGAATTTCGGTTTTGAAGTTGAACTTGGTCGTTTTAAAATGCACATGTGTGACATGGCAATCATAGTCATAGATTGAAGACTTTTACAACGTGTAGCTAACACAAGCTTATTAAAGTTCTTTTTAATCTGTGGAATAATCGAAATATCAAACGATCGATGTACCAAGGATGCAAAGCTGGTTCTCCTCTGAAAGATACACTATGCTTGGCCAGACGTGGCAAAATATTATTAAGTTCATTAATTTCCATGTCAAGACCCATATTTAATGTTTACATTAATTCTTTTCTATTCACACCGTTTTGTTCTATATCTCTGTCTAATCAAAACTATGACAAAATTCTCGAATTCTTGGACAGTTGCACATGTCATGCTTGTAATTGGACAGTATGCGCCATTTTGTGCGCCCTGTTGTGGTGCATTTTGTTGAGTAAACTGCTGGGTTTTTCAGCATTCATAATGACGTTTTAAAATCGTTTACCGCTCAATCGATGCTTTGGTCGTTTCTCGAATTTTGTCTTAGTTTTGATTAATATTTGGTAACAGGACATTGTGTCCTCCAATTCAGTCTGTAATCATACTTCTGATTAACAAATCAGACTCCCGCTTCGCAGCCGTCCAATTTTGTTAATCACTCGTATGATTACAGACCAAATTGGACTCCACTCAGTCCTATTACCATTATGAATCAATGCGTGCATGACATTTGCACTTAATTTATTGTTCTTTTAAGGGGTGATTTTTTTGCTACTGTAAAGGAAAGAAAGTAAAAAATTGTTGGCAATTCTTTAGCATTCCATCAACAACCTTATCAAAATTATCCGGCCACTGGCTCAATAAACCGCCTCTTCTGGAAGACGGAATATCTCCTTCCAGTCAGAAAAATTTATATATCATGATAAAACTCATGGAATGCCATATGACAGGCTGCGTAGAAGTAACAAATTTATGTAGAAATTTTCAGTTAGAAAATGTGGTTCAAAATGATCATTCCCATTTGAATTTTCGTTTGTGGAGTTGTAAGGCAGCTACTTTATCACTAGTGTGGCAACATTTTTCTGTTTTATGCGGAAAAAACTCTGACTATGTGGAGGATGCGGTTATGCGGATGTTAGCAAATTAGACAGATCCTCACCATGTCATGCCGCCCCCCCCCCCCCCACCCCCCACACACTGTGGGCGATACTCCCAGAAAAGTTAAGGCCAAAAATTGATGCGTAATTTATGATCAGAAGGCTGAAAAATCCTACCCATTGGGACCACACACACCTGTACCTATATAGACCATATAAGGCAGGAAACATATTTGTCATAGCTTTTGTATGTTTGTTTCAAATTTGTAGTATTTAAACACCTTCAAAGAAGTGCATTTGTACATGTATGATCAGTTAGTCAAATTATACTCCTAAGTATAAAGCTGTTTAAATTGTACAGAAGACCGGTTTCATAAGATACATCCATCAATATGCATTGTATATGTCTGTTGTTTTTTGACATGTTTTTTTTTGTTGAGGCGGCATATCTGATTGGTAAAACGCTGGATTTGAAATCCGTAGGCCCGTGTGCAAATCGCTTTCAGACCGCTCTCAGACTGTTCTCAATAGTCCTGAGTTCAACATCTCGGCTATGCTTGTAAATAGCTAACTGGTCAGACTCCTGCCAGTTGGGATTCTTAACCTAGTTATGTTTATTTGTTTGAGTATTTATTTATCATTGTTTGCTTACAATGGTCCTGAAAAGCCCCAATGGGAAGTGGAAAATTATTAATTATTTTCATGCTATTTCTGGAATAGCATTTTAACTATGTAAAAATGCTAATTAAAATATTGTTGTTGATATGAAGAGCCCTCATTCTATAGTCAGTGAAAGTTAAGAAGGAATTTAAAATGTTAAGTGTTCACAGTTGAGTGTCCTCGCTAAATACATGAAAAAGTTAATCCATTCTGATTGGCTGAGAGCAGTATAGTTTAAGTGTAACACTAGTGTAAATTATGCATCGTAATTCTGGATTATTATTGGCAGAAAGGCAATGTGAAATTCTGTTAGCCAATGATATCACGTAAAACAATGACAAAAGTTCTCTACGGAAAGTTTGAAAAATTTTTCTTGAATGCAAAAAAATGATTGGGGAACTTCCTCCACACAAATTTTTCATGTTTGTATTATTAATAAGTAATCATACGGTTTTTCTTGTTCTGTTTGAAATTAATTTGCACTTATGAGTTTTTCAAAAAGTTGAAGTTGCACTCTTGGAAGTGGCTTGTGCAATTTCAGTGTTTTGAAAAATTCACTTGACTGTGCAAATTAATTCTACATGTAAATAGAACTCTGAACTGTATGATTACCTATACCTACAGACAGTGAAGGTGCATACCCTCCCCTCCCTTCTCTCTCCCAACAGAGCCTTGGTTAACATGACAGGGCTCAAAACTAACGGTAGCCAAAAAATTAAATTCCATTTTGGCTAGTGGTTTTTGTGTTTCACTAACCATTTTGGCTAGTGAAAATCTGTAAGCATTAGAGGCCCAGAGGAAACAAATTTTGCGCAAAACAAGAAATTGAGTCAAAGGGTGCATAATTTAAAACATCGGCTGTAATAAATATGATATTAATTTATTGGCCCAAACTAGAACTTTAAATTGTTAAAATTAGAAAGAACAATTGACTTTTTTGTAAGTAAAAAGCAACAAATGAAAAACTGATTGCCGCTAATGATTAGTCATGCGTGGAATTGTGTGAAACTCTAGGGATCATGTTTCATGAGTGCAGCATTTGGAGGTCATGTATGCTTTAAAAAAATAAAAAACTTGAAAAAATTTGAATGATGCCCATGGTGGCAATTCGTAAATAAAGTTAAGATTGAACAGATTATTGTGTTCATGAGAAATCCCGAATCTGCATGTTGAAAGAAAGGAATGTTCTTAGACAGCAAGTTGCAAAGTTCTGTGAAAATTTCTCACAGAAGGGAAAGCTTTGGGGCGCAATCCATTCAACCAAAATTTCCGGAAATTTCAGTCTAAAAGTGGATGGATCGGTTCGGTCAAATCGGGAAAGTTTTGAAAAAAACTGGCCCACCTTTTGAGGTGGACCACTTTTCTCGGTTTGACCGGTCTGATCCAAATGGGCCGTTCCATTTGACCATTTCGACCCATTCTCAATTCCAGGACCTCGCTGTTCGGTATCTTCCATGTACAAAATGGAGGAAAATACTTATCACTGCACTGTTATGGACTGTTAACAGCCGATCTATCGGTGTTACTTGTACATCCATGTACAGTTACCACAGGTCTGTATCTGCTTTGCAAGCAAAGTGTATGTTTTGGCTGTTGACGGCTCTTAAAGAAGATTTATTTCCCGAGAGAATTTGGAATGTTCTTTTTGTCATTCGATTCGAACGTGGTGTTGGAAGTCATATGGCAAATTTCTGGGAAAGGTCTGCTCAAAATAACCCGTTGTACTGGTTAAATTACTATGGATGAAGCAGCTCGCACAATTTCATTGATATCACCGTCGAAATTGTCATCTAACTTTAATACTTGCAACAGTGATCCAACATCCTTCATTCTAAACTAGTTTTGTGAGTGGAATGGAACGAGACCTTTTTGACCTGTCGCAATCCATTCAACACCAAGAAATTTTCGAACCTCAGCCCGGAAATTTTGGTTCAATAGATTGCGCCCTTGGCTTTCGTTGTTGTGCAATGCCGTAATTATAACATCAAGCCTATGTTTGTGGTGTCTAGAGTTGTGGTGGAACAAATTGTTTTGTTCGTGAAAATCATGGATCAGTATTTTGAAAGAAAAGAATGTTTTTCAGTGGCACCAGTTCCAAAGTTTTGATGGCAGTTCTGTGAGAATCAAGGGTGCAAAAACTTTATACTTGTCATTTGTTCATTCAAAGCATGCTGCAAGCTACACAGGCAAGCATTTAGTTGACTTGATACGGTGATGGATATTAGAGTATCTGGCTAGTTAAAAATTTGTTTTGGCTAGTGAATAAAACATGTCACTAGCCAATGGGCCAGCGAGCTGAAAAGTTAGTCTCGAGCCCTGATATGGTACCGGTAAATAAACATAATAGAACTTGCACATGTAGACTGCATTTGGTATGCTCTGATTGACCAAAATATCCTAATATAAGCAAGGTTTATAACAGTAGTAAATATGCTGTTGGGTTCATATATTTATTTTTGGGCATATTTTCTTTGATGAGGAAAGTAATCTAATACTGCATCGTTCCCCAGGTCATAGATCGACGAGTACGAGAACTATGCGTGGAAACCGAAATACTTCCTTTAGATACGTCTATATATACTTTACGAGAAAGAGGTTTCAGGTAAGACTAAACTGTTAATGATAAAAATCCACTACTCTACTGTATTTTTAAATCCAACATTTAATTGGGAAAATATACAATATAAGTCTTTATAAACTATGGAAATATAAAATTCGTTGGATGCGTAAAACATACTTTAATTATGACAAGTGTTGCTCTTTCAGACCTAAAGTGCAGGGTATTGTGTAATATGGTATTAATAATTATAATAATATTATAAGTTATAATTTTGTTGATTGTTTTACTTTTAATGATACATGTATCTTTCCTTCAACAAATCAGGGCCATCATCATATCTGGGGGTCCAAGTAGTGTATATGCAGAAGATGCTCCCAAGTATGATCCAGCTATTTTCACTAGTGGAATTCCAGTTTTGGGAATATGCTATGGAATGCAGGTATTATCAATCAGCTTTGATTTATAGCATCCAGCTAAATTATGTTAAATTAAAAGTAATTTGAATGGTACAAAGCTTAGAGCAATATTGTTAACTGTTCCAAATTCTAGATTTAAATTATGCAAAGAAATACCTTAAGCAAAATAATACAGTGTAAGTTGTGTACATCAATCGATCAATCAATCAATCAATCAGTCAATCAATCAGTCAGGCAGTCAGTCAGTCAACTTTATTTAGAGTGCATGAAGTTAATCCAGGTAACAATTTTGAATATTTTTTTAACATTGATCAAATTATACATTCAAGCACAAATAAGAACTTCACTTGAAATAACTTTTTTCAAATTGCTCATGTCTGAAACTACAGATGTTGAATAAAGAGTTTGGTGGAACTGTGATGAAGAAAGATATCAGAGAAGATGGACAATTCAAGGTTACTGTGGAAACTTCATCAGCGCTTTTCAGGTTTGTGTTAACGTAAACAACTCTAATATGAAAAATGTTGATTCTTTACTTGAAGGTAATAGGGTTCAATGAAATCAAATGGCTAGCAGTCCATCTGATACATGTATGTGGGGGTGGCAGGTCATTTTCAAGGACAATACCATAATTATGCTTTGCTTGCAGTGACTTGCTTTGCTTGCGTAGTTTTCCCCACCTTCACCTTCATCCCACTTCGGTAACTGTATCTTCCACACACGTTTTTCGCAATGCTGTGTTGACAAGTGCAGGGAGTCGGGCTGTGTCTGGGCTGTTTCTGGGCTTCCATGGTTTGTGACCCCCTTGCTGCAGAAGAGATCACTGCTCTTCTCTTCTGCTACCTTTAAGGGAGCTACTCTCCCATATTTCACTTGGATTAGAGTTTAAGGGAGCAAGTGATACATTTACTGTAGCTTGAAAAAAGTTCACACAGGGGTACCTTTTTCACCTACTTAGACTCAACAAGGGATTAGAATATAACAAATTCACTGCCACCTCTCTAATGCATGCAAAAAGTGTCCATCCATATAATATTTAAGAAATAGAAAACATGTACCGTGTTTGTATCGAGTTATACAAACACGAGTGGAAGTTTGGGAGAACGAGAAATGCTGTGGGAACACGAGCCGCAGGCGAGTGTTTCCACAGCTTTTTCGAGTTCTCCCAAACTTTCACGAGTGTTTGTATAACTCGATACAAACACGAAGTACATGTTTTCTATTTCTTTTAGAAAACACCACGACGAGAAAAAGGAAAACAACTTGTTAACTTTGATTATCAAAATGTAAATTCTCTTTGCTCGCGCCATCACTACGTCAATAGCGCGCGCTAGTTCTGTGTCTCCATCGAGTTATACAAACACGATTTTCAACCAATCAGAGCGCGTGCTTTCTTAGAACTGTTTTCTAATATATATTTTTACAAACTAATACCTAACTAGCAATATTATACTGTCTACATGTACATGACTGTATGTTTTGGTTCAGTTTTGCTCTGTGGCACAATGTTATATTTTCTTTTGTTCTGGTATACTGTAATCACCTAGTATATGATAACTAGGAGAAAACAATTGAAAGGAAAAGACCAGATTGTACCAAGGGTAGCGTTGAACCCCAACACATAACCAGGTGTGTGAGAGAAAACCGTTGTGCACTTCTTTCATCCCTTAGTCGGTGCAAAACAACACATAATTTGTACTGTGCAATTGACCAAGGCTGCTGCCTAACTGGAGCCCAGCAGCCTGGGGCACCTAAGAAAGTCCTTTGGGTGCCTAAATTTTGCAGCAGCTCCCAAAACATTACCTGTTGGGCTCCTAACTTTTTGGCTTTTGCCCTTCTGGGCTCCTTGAAATTTTGTTAGGGAACAGCTTAGAATTCCCTGGTTTGCAAAAGTTCTTAATAAATATCAATAATGAAATCTCTGGTAATATATTAACTATACATGACGACAGAAAATGATGTTAACTGAAACCAGTCATTGATTCTTATTAATAATCTTTTCTTTTGTTTGGGTATTTTAGAGGATTACAGCCTGAGCAAGAGGTTTTGTTGACACATGGAGATTCTATTGACCGAGTTGCTAGTAACTTGAAAATTATTGCCAAGTCTGGTGACCTTGTCGCAGGTACAATAATGCTAATTTTAATTCACACAAATGTTTATTCAGTAAATTTAAAGAATCTTGATCTTGAAATGTGTTACTCATTGTTTCCCTTAGAAGTGTTGTGTGTATAAAAAAGGATATTAAAATGTAGAAATGACATCAACACGGAAAAAAAAATATCCAAGTTCCAGATGGCATTTGAATCCACAACCCTCTGTGATCTAACCACTTAGCTACTGGGGACTCTATGGAGAGCAAGGGTGAAAGGTCTCCTGTCTTGTAGTTCGGTGGGTAGAGCATCTGGCTAGATCATGGAGGGCACTGGGTTGAAATCCCATCTGGAACTCACAGAGTTTTTTTGCGAGTTGATGCCAGATGTTGTTGTGCTCTGCTTTTTACAGGTATTGAAGATGAATCACGCAAGTTATTTGGAGTACAGTTTCACCCAGAAGTAGATCTAACAGAGAATGGTGTAACAATGTTGAAAAATTTTCTTTATGGGGTAAGAACAAACTCTTTACAAATAAGATTAATTGCACAGTTTCCTTTTCTCAAGAAAATAATGTTCATATTATCTTTGTTATAAAATTGGAACCCTGGATTTATTTTTTAACAAGATCATTTTATTCTTGTCAAAAATGTCCTCAGGCTGGTCCTCTAAACAGTTGTAAGGTGTCAAGTCATTCTGTATGTATTGGTGTAAAGAATGTATTAGTTAAAATGTAATTTTTTTTCCTTCTCCAGGTTGTGGGATGTTGTGGAACATATACTGTTGAGAGCAGATTAGATACATGTATTCAACAACTTAGAAACAAAGTTGGCAACATGAATGTATTAGTAAGTACAACTCTCAACTACAAATGAAAATGACTAGCATTAAGTATATATATTGTATTAATGTTAAGGCCTTTGCACGAATGTGGAAGGTCAAGATTCATTGAAACCAGAGAGACAGTTCCTAATCATGCTGAAATTCATCTCAGGTGTTGGTCAGTGGGGGAGTGGATTCAACAGTTTGTGCTGCCCTGCTTCACAAGGTACGTGATTGTATGCACATGCAGGTTCTGCCAGAAGTGATAATCTGCACTTGTCATAAGTTGGCCAGCCCTTGGATGCTTTGTCAAGTTACAAGCAAGAAATCTGTGATTTAACATGTTAATCCAGGAATTTGGCCATGTGCAACAGAGCTCATGATAGTGACGGAACAAATAGATGATTGAATTGTTGTTACAGTAATTATATCTGTTAGTTATCATTTCTCCACCGATTGTAGTGGTCTTGAAATCATGTTTATTTTTAGGCCCTTCCTCATGAACAAGTTGTAGCTGTACACGTTGATAATGGGTTTATGAGAAAGAAGGAAAGTGAAGAAGTGGAAGAGTCCCTCAAAAGATTAGGACTTAGACTGAAAGGTAACTGTAGGGTGATCATGAATTTTTGAACACTAGGCAATTTGAAACAACACTGCTGTACTTTTGTGTTGCCATACTTGGACATTTAAAAGTATAATTTAAACAAAGACTGATTTCCCAGACTGTAGTAATGTGTGATCTTATGCAACACCATTTTTCATGTTAATTCGTTGGAAGCTTAAAATTATAGCGAGAACAGGAGGCTGAATTAGTAATTAGTACATGTACTTCTATGTCAAGCGAAATGGTGGAAACCCAATTTTAAAGTACATACTGTCACAGAAGGATAGGCCTTCCTTACACATTATTTTTATTCTCTAAGTGCCATCCAATTATAAAAATCAGACACACATCTTTCCTATTCTGAAAACTTTAGAAGACAACCAAAAATGTTATCATCTAATTTATTGATGTCATTTCAAACTAAGTCTTTCTTTATTTTTGCTCCATCAACAGTTGTAAATGCTGCATTACGGTTTTATAACAGTACAACTGTAATATCTGGTAAAAAAGACCAATCGGCTGTGAAGAAACAAGTCACTAAAACCTTAAATATGACAGCCGACCCTGAAGAAAAGAGAAGGATTATAGGAGACACTTTCATTAAGGTCAGATTTGTGTTATGGGGCAAACATTTTCAGTGTATGTTTTCGATAGCCAGTGATTGGATTCCATAGAAATATGTGTTCTGGACATCATGTGCCTGAGAAATGTGAAGAAAAGTTGTAATATTTTAATAGTGTTGTGCATCTGATTGCAGGTTGCTAATGAAGTTTGCAAGGAGTTGCATCTTGATGAAAGCAATACATACCTGGCACAAGGTAAGTTTTGAACCTTTATCATTCCAAGCTGAAATTAGTAGTAAACTAATCAAGATTTTTTTATTTAACTTGCCAGAAACAATCTGACATACAAGGTGACCTCAACTATAAGCCTGGTGTTTGCTAGAGGTTCTCAGTTCTTTATTTTTCTAAGGTCACCTTGCCTTACATTGAAACATGGATAAATAATTAATATATTAGGTAAAATAGCAAATGAACAGAATCTTGAATCACTAGAAATGCAACTGTCATTTCATTTCATGTCATGTCACTTAACATCACAGCATGTCATGTCACTTAACATCACAGCATGTCATCATATCACATCACGTCACATCACATCATCATTTTCATGTAAAACCATGCTACCGTATGTCATTTTATGTCATGATGTCATATTAAATATTTTTGTAGTGTCGGGTTAACCGTTATACTGTGTTGGTCATGTTTTGCTGTTACTCTGTGAAAGGTCTTTTTGTAGGGTACTATCACATAATTTTTACTTGAACATAAAGTTGTTTTAATTATTGTTGTTCTCTGATGATGTTTTATTCATTTATAGGCACCCTTCGACCTGATCTCATTGAAAGTGCTTCATCTCTAGCAAGCAACAAGGCAGAGGCCATCAAGACACATCACAATGACACTGATTTTGTGCGAGCTTTAAGAGCACAAGTGAGGATCACAACAGTCAACATATTTGCAGATGGATAAATATTTGCAGTATTTGTCCATCTGATCTGTTGTTGCTGTAGATACATTAGGACGACTACGAATTTTCCGTACTGAGCATGCGCATAAGGTTTAGAGGCCGACATTTTTCGAAGTGCGCATGCTCAGAACAGAAAACTCGTAGTCGTGGTCGTCCTCGTCCTCCGATCTAAAGGTCCCTAATATTTTAATGTCTGTTGCATATGCCTGTAATTTTTACATTTCTTTATTTCTCCAGGGAAGAGTTATTGAACCATTAGCAGATTTTCACAAAGATGAAGTCAGAGCTCTTGGGAAGGAACTGGGTTTACCAGCAGACATCGTTCACAGACATCCTTTCCCAGGTAGGTTTTTACTACAGTTACAAATGTTCTATGAATTGATAGTTTTTTAACTGGAGTTTATCTACTGGGCATTGAACCAACAACCAATGTGTTGATAGGTTTAATACTTGTAGACATAAAAAAATCAGGATTGTGTCAATTTATACAGGGTAATGCAATTGGCTTAGTGGTTAGTGTACTGGACTATGGAGTGATTGGTCTTCCTGTGGGTTTCATTCCCTGCCCAGGGTTGTTATGTTGCGTGCTTGATAAAAATGCTAAACTGGAAAAAAAACTTACAAAATATGTTTTATATATGTACATTTTAGGGGGAGGTGGTTGGGTGGGTGTGCACTAACCTGGAGTTATACTAAAATCTGACCGTAGGAAGGGGGGGAGCAATCGTTAACCATCCTTGACATTCTTGTAGCCCCTTTATACAACGGAAACCAGAAATACTGTGCACATGACAACAAACTCTTTTGGCTACAGGTCCCGGTCTTGCTATTCGCATCATTTGTGGTGATGAACCTTATCAAGGAAGCGATTTTGCCGAGACAAATATCATTCTTGGACAGATTGTGGACTTTGTTACTGCTGTTAAAAAGGTGATACATGGTTGAAGTTTATGCGTTTCTATCTAAATAAGGTTACGAAGTTCTGACATGGGTTGTGGGGTGTCAATGACAGAATTCAAACTGCAAACGTTGTTTATCTCAAAGGATTAGATTGGTTATCTTGCACATTCCAACAGAAAGGAAAAATTCTTCAGATAACTCTCGTAGAGACGGGTATAAACTTTTTCCACCCTGCCACACTTGAAAAATCAGGGGTCAGTTTAGTTAAATTGAGTCCGGGACTTTGGTAATTTACTTTAACTGCATTTCTTCGTTCATTGTTTAGCCGCATTCGCTGTTCAGTCGAGTCAAACTCAGTACATCAGAATACGATAGAGAAAATCTTCAACAGATAACATCAAAATACAAAATCGGCGCGACTCTCCTTCCAATCAAGTCTGTGGGTGTCCAAGGAGACGGACGGACATACAGTTATGTTGTCGCTCTATCAAGTAACGATTCACCTGACTGGAAATCACTTATGTTCCTCGCGAAACTGATCCCCAAAGTGTGTCATAACATCAACAGGTAATACCTTCTGTTAAAATCAGTATTTTTTTGAGGGGGGGAGGGGAAGTGGGGGGAATGCAATGTCTTCAGTGTTCGTCCCGACCATGGTTAGTTTTAGAAAATGCCTTCAGAGTCTTCCGAGAGCTTGTTCATCTGAAGAAACGTTGTCTTCGGTAGAAAGGTCACCATCCATATATTAGCGCTCGGACTGAGAGGTCGGGGAGAAGGGAACTCTCCCACGAAGGACAAAATTAATTTTCTCCTCATAAACACTACAGGCCGTAAAGAAGTGCATTCAGATCCGTCATTCAACTCTGTGATGGCGATCCCAAACGGGAAAGACATAGTTCGTGTTCTTTCGGAATCACGCGTGTCAGCCGCATCTAACTGTTTTGGGTTGAAACGCGGTTACTCCTTCATGGGAAAAGTCCTTTCGCGACATAATCAGGCAAACGCTTTTTTAACCGTTTCAACCTGGTTTGTGGCCGGTTGAAAAAGATTAATTAAAGACGGTCTTTCCCTAATAAAACGCATCTAAACCCAACCAACCAGAAACGGTTGATTCCAAAAGACAGCACGACCCTGATCTATATTTAAACGCTGTAATCATATTCTTGTTTCTTGTGCTTTCAGAGTTTGTTACACGTTCGGTAAGAGAATCAAGTTCCAGATCCAAGATGTGACTTCCACATTTTTGTCTCAAGGAGTAATACGCACTTTAAGACAGGCAGATCATGTGGCGTACTCTGTTATCAGCAAACACGGTAAGACGATGCTGATACATTATTAAGATCTTTATTGACTTAAGAAAAAATAATAAAAGAAACACGTCCAGAGACAAAACGTCTGGACTTACAATTTCATACATATATCGATCCATTATGAGAGACTGGCGTGCTTCTATCTGACTAACATGCGTAGCAAGCGTCTCTGTACGAAGAGCTTTTCTCTCATAATTTCACGCTGCGCGCAAACTGAGGCGAGAGGTAAAAAATAGTCGCCCCACCGTCCCCTGCATCGTCAATAACTTTTGGTCTCGCTCCAGTTTTCGCGCGGCGTGAATGTAGAAAACACTCTTCGTGTTGGATCGCCGGCTACTATTAGACATTTTGAATTGATTTGGTCAGGGAAATCTTATGTTTTTTCAGGGTAAAGTCGGGGAGATTTGAAAAATGTTGTTTAGCAACGTTAACATTCTATTATACTGTTTTTGCTTCAGGTGCAGTGGCCAAACTCAGCCAGATGCCGATTGTTTTAATACCAATCCACTTCGACCGAGATCCCATCGACCACATTCCATCGTGTCAGCGATCTGTTGTGATCAGAACGTTTATTACCAATGACTTCATGACTGGAATTCCGGCTACACCGGGAAAACAATTACCTATCGAGGTACAGTTCTGTTGAATATTAGGTTGTGCTTTGTACATGCCTGTAATTTCAATACTGGATGAGCAGCTATTGATCCACATAGTCAGAAAGAGCACACCGAGATTCACAAAATCCCCAAGTTTGGTGTTAATCAGGGTAGTTTTGACTGAGATACAGCGATTTAAAAAGACGTCAAAATTAACAACGAAATGTATGGCCATCCGGTCACTGTTCGGACAGCGTCCGAATGGCCACACATTTCTTTGTAAATTTTAATTTTCAAATGGCTGTATCTTGCTTACTATTGGGTCTATTTACACCAAACTTGGGGATTTTGTAAAGCTTGGTCTGCACTTTATGACTATGTGGATCAATAGTTGCTAAGCCCATAATTTACAGAGTCGTACCTAGTCAATCGCGGTTTGAAATCAGGCAATGGGTTTTCTGCATCGCTCGTGCACTTTTTTCCCGCGCTTGGCGCCGACGCGCGTTTTCGCTTCGAGTTTTTATTGGCTCACTGGATTGTCTGTGTTCTTTGTGATTGGCCAGTTTGATTTCTTTGCTTTTGGTTTTGTGATATTAAGAAACTCTCCACACTGTAGTCCGCCATGGAGACCAAACGTATTTGACAAAGTTTTGCGAAAACCACTCAAAAGATGCGAAGATATGAAAAAGGAAAAAAATTGTCTCGTACTATTCGCAATTTGCGTAAATCGAGAACTGAATTACACTGTTAGGTCCTGGCCCGAGTTGTTCGAAGGCTGGATAACGCTATCCACCGGATAAATCGCTTTCCAGTGGATAAGTGTTAACAAAACAAACCACGCTATCCGCTGGATAGTGATTTATCCGGTGGATAGCGTTATCCATCCTTTCAACAACCCGGGCATGCCCTAGATATCTTTTTCCTTTTTGATATTTTTCAGGTTTTGGATGAAATGGTTGCATCTTTGAAAGAGGTTCAAGGCATCTCGCGAGTTTTGTACGATTTGACTTCAAAGCCTCCTGGAACCACCGAGTGGGAATGATTGCAGGACTGGTCAACCAGGCGGCAGTATCTGTTAAGCAGTTACCTGTGGTTTGACACGCAAACGACGCCAAAGTGTTGACCCTTACGCCTCGTTTGCATGGCTTTGTTAGAAGCAAAACTTAATCGCAGAGTTAACTGTAGTAACAGGTGTTTAGAGAAAGGGACGAGCTGACAGAACTGTATAGTTTATTTGACAGGACTGTTGGCTGTGGGCCGTGCAAAAAACAAAAACAGCACCCAAAAATTTGTAATCCCTCACAAATGACAGCTTTACTGCGCATTATGGACATTTGCAGTCACAGACGTGCATAAAATCATTGAGTACTCCACCTTCCAGCCTGTGCGTGTCAATCATCGTTTAGCCAGCCAATCACGAAAGAAAGATTTGCACGACGACCTTGTAGAATCGATGCTAGAAAGCGTCTTTTTTGAAGATTTCGAAAACTATAGACCATTTTTTTGTTGCCAATTCTGAAAGAATAGGATTTTGTTAGTTGAATCCCCGCATATCTGACAAGGTTTCCACTAGTTCGTTCCCACTAGAGGATAAACATCGAAATTCTCCCATTCTCCTGCTAAATCAGCCTAATTTAGCATTTCGGACACATACTGTTGGAGAGACGTGGCCGTTGTAGAGGCTGAAATAAGAGAGAATGTATGGGGTAGTCGTTAGTGGAGGTTGCACTGTAAATCAGTCGAGGATCAGAATAGTATCTGATATAACACCACATTTTGACTAACATTTCACTTCACGTAAGACGAACATAACTACCGATCCTAGACAAGAAGATTAAGTCACGCCCAGCTCAGGGAACCGGGCTAAAATTTGGAAATAATCACACTAGACAACTGCGATAATAAACTGGGCTATTTAATACAGGTAATACTCCATAAAATTCAATAATTTATCTTACTATTATTATTACTATTTAATATATATTTGCTAAATATGTTTTTAAGAGTATGAAGAGTAAAAGAGAGAATCCTCCAGAGGCATTATTCTCAAGGTAATCCCTCGAGTGATTTTTAGATCACAATTTCTAAAAATCCTAGGATGCCAATCCTGTGACGAGGAGTTTGCCCAGATGGAAGTGGTTTTACATGACCAAGTTCTGCGTATTTTGTAGAACGCAAACGGTGGCGTCAAATTTTTTGTTTTTTAATTTGGAACCCAACGCTGACATTTAACAATTAGACTACGAACCTGAGTTTTTTACGAGCAGATAGTCAACGAGGCGCAGCCGAGTTGACTATCACTCGTAGAAAACGAGGGCGAGAAGTCTAATTGTTTAAGTATAAATTTAGCGTAGTCTCAATGCATAAAAGGAAAAAAATGTCAAGTAACGCGTAGAAAAGAACTGTTTTATTATGTTAATCAGGTTCAAACGTGATGCGCGATGTACATTGATGCGTAACTGTTGACTATCAGCACACAGAAAACGGTAATATAGCCAATCAAATTCACGGATTCACAATAGACTACGGTAAATTTATACTAACACACATTTAGCTTGATTAAGCTCTGAGACAGATAGGTGCACTGAACAAATCTATACAGCTGCGAAATTCGAAGATAAAATTCAAAACTACTTTTTGCTAGGCGTCGTCCCCGGAGTCATTGCTTAAGGTTCCTGATATCTGCAAAAAACTGGGCAGTATCGTGTCTAACTCGACAAGGTTACCTTTGGAATAAGGCCTGCAGGGGATTAGGTCGGTTTAACTTCAGTGTGGCGTATTTCAAGCCAGGAACGTTAAAGGGGCTGCGTCACGGCAATTTGAGTTATTTTGACCATCGACAAAATTTTCTTTTAAATTGTAGGAAACCTGAAAATAATACTTTAGAAAGATAGAAAAACACCAAAGAGATAATAATAAATTATAAAGGAACAACGATGATTAAGGATGGAGAAGTTTGACTCGGATTACAGACAACGAATTTGAAAAAAACGATGCTAAACTTTTCAAACCGTTTAACCGTGACCTACAACCCCGGACAAAACTGTTGAGACATTTCAATACAATTTTCAATTTCGCGCCATGGTACCATCGTGTCCAAAAGAAATAAATTCGCCTCCCTACCCCTGGTGCAATGTTGTTTCGGCTTAGCAGCTCAAGTGTGCATTTCTTGTGTTACCGCAAACAACATTGCAATAGGGGAGGGGGGGAAACAGTCTTTTAATTTGCGACAGTAAGCATTTTTGTCAAGGTGAGTGCAAAAAATAGGTATTCTTGTAATGTGTCTCAACAGGTTTTGTCCGAGGTTGTAGCTTCTTTAAATGCTCTGGATAAACTCGTGTGTCCTTTTCGCGGATCTTCGGAAAATAGACTTCACTCTTGACGAGATTTGGTTGATTTTTTTTGACATGATCTTTTGCCTTATGTTATTACTACAAAAGATGTCTTTGTATCGGGAAAAAATGGAATTGGGAAACTGTACCATAAAGACTAGACAATCGGCATTTTTTCATTCCTAGGTCAAGATTTTCTTGTTTACGAAGTTTACAAAATATTCCTTTAAGTTAATTAAGGTTATAAGTACGTAATTGATTTTGTAAATAGCTACAGGCAGTTACAATAAAAGTTCCTGTTATATATATTTTGTTGCTACCTTTGTTGTAATAACTTGTGTAATGCGAGATTCCATTTTTGATTGTCTTTCCGTTTCAGTCTGAAAAAAAAATATCTTTACACCAATTCCATTTCACGAACGCTTCAAGTATCGATGCGCTATAAACGTCAAAAACTTACGAACGATTTTTTTTAAGAATTATTTTAAGAAAAAATATCAATTTTTATTGGGACTTTAAGTAATAGAACTCTACTATCAATTCAAGATAACACTTAAAATTTCACTGCAAAGTTTTAAGCATCCTTATAAGACTTATAACCTTTTTAATGAACAATTTCTCTTTTCTGTCAGTTTAAAATACTCTTGCTGTATTTAAAAATTCAATACAACAGGTTTCGCCTGTAAATACTTTTCTGCAGTTCAAACCTGCATCTGATATTTTTACATATAAATTTGAAGTTACCTCTAATAAAAAAAAAAATATAAATTTCAATTCGTATCGTGCTATGGAAGCATAGATAATAGAAGAGACTGGATTGGAAACTACAAGTCACGTGTAGTGTATTGAGCACACTGATTGGCTAATGGTATTTTTCAAGATGGTGGAAATTTGTGATGTAGAAAATGCCGTGAAAAATGGCGCAAGTATAGAAAAATTTACCACTGTGTTCCCTCAAGCATTTTTGTGACGTCACAAATTTCCCCTCGGTTGCGACGGTCACGTCAGCAAGTTCCAAATCCAGTCTCTTCTATTATCCATGATGGAAGAATTTTATGACGTCGCTAAACCATGAATAGAACTGGGAACCTTGCCCACAATTGTGTCATCCCTGAAAGCATCGCACTCACCCCAGCGAGCGCTCAAACCTGTATTTCAGGTTGTCAGTGGCCGCGTTCCCGCGACAAGTCTCTCGCTGACCGATTCCGACGCACACCGGCTATAGCAGTTTTGAAGATACGGCAGAAAGAACCCAAGACATCCGTCGCTTGGTAACAAAGCTAGGAATTCGCTGGGAGTCACTATTCTAGACAGCTGATTGAGAGCCCCTGTGTA
>JAHPZR010018233.1:0-12500 GCA_019787425.1 Platygyra sinensis | reverse complement strand
GAGGCTGGCTTGTAGAGAGGGCAGCCTGGTACCCCAGGGAGCGGCAATGACCCTAGAATAAGGATGCACACAGTTAAAAAGTGTGGCTACTTCTCTCATTAGTTAAATCAAGGTTAAATTGTATTCCTTTGGAAAGCATAGTGATCTATAGCTTAATATGCCGAGATCTGGTGTTCTAACCCTGGTCGGGATCATTGGGTTGTGTCCTTCCAGGTTAGGCAAGACACTTAACCTGCACAGTATCTCTCTCCACTCTGACCCCAGTTGTAACGCTATCCACTAGATAAATCTCTAACCAGCGGATAGCGTGGTTTGTTTTGTCAACACTTATCCACTGGATAGTGATTTATCCGGTGGATAGTGTTATCCAGCCTTTGAACAACTTGGGCCTGGGGCCCGTTTCTCGAATCTCCCGGTAATTACCGGGCCCGTTAAGCTGTTTTGTTTCCCATTCCAAATGGGAGTTACAAAAGCTTTGAATATTACACAGTAAAGTTATTAGGTAAAGAAACAAAATGGACTTTATTAGAGTTCAGAACACACCCTACTTTTCTTGAGATTTTGATTTCAAAATCTGATTTTGGGCCCGTTAAATTATCGGGTCTTTCGAGAAACGGCCCCTGGTGTACAGATGGATACCGGGAATAATTAAGCGCTGCCGGAGGGGATCCAGAGGGGGCGGTAATACATCTACTTCTGAACAAGGTCGAACAGTTAAGACAAGTAAATCTAGTGTACATGAATTTACCAAGAACAAATACATATGCTGTGTGAGGTCGCAGAAATAATATGCACGAGGGGTTTATGGTAACAACAACAATATGCTGTTTTCAGTGAAAATGGCAGTAAAAAATTGAAAATTGACTAACCTTGGAAAGGTGATAGCTTGTTCAACCACGGGTGACGTACTCCAAAATGTCCTCCCCCTTTAGGCTAAACAAACAGAATCAAAGTGTCACTGTAGTAGTGGGTACATGGCATTTCTTTTATGGATCTCTAAATTTTTGTGCGACAAAGGAGCCACAAAGATTGCAAAAAGTTTAAGTCAATACCAATATACGCCAAGTAAAATCGAATAAAACTTTTTAACCCAAAAATACTAAGTTCATTTTCCTCAGATGCGGCATTACTCTCTTATGGCTTTCAAAAAAATAAAATCTGGTTTCTTTCACTTCAATGAGCTTCTCTCTCTTAGAATCTTCGACCTGTATGCTAAAATTGCAAAATTAAAAACTAACTATGTAAAATCGGGAAACATTGCCCTTTCAAAATCCCGGAAATTTTGTGTAATAAGTTAGGCAATATTTTCAACCAAAAAGGCACTTGAAAGAGCTTTAAGGTTTAGTTAACACATTAAAGTGAGTGTTTAAAGAATAAAGTCACTCACCGAGCTAGAAGTTCAGGGGCCTTTTTCATGCGTGAGTTGTCCCCCTCCCGGGGATGCTCGTCGTAGATTTTGAATGAAGCCCGATGTACACACCCGAGTGAGATGACAAGCATCCCTGATATTTTCACGTGGCCAAATCCCCTCTACCCCCTGCCCCCTCACCCTGGGAAGGGGTTTAGGAGTCACTGTTCCCTTCTACTCCCCCACTAACTTACTACCCTGTACCACAATCCTCTTCAGTCTCTCCTCTTCTAATCAGAAAACACCGTTATGAGTTCAACATCATACAGTAGCTTAACAGGCCAATTTGAACACAGTTAACTTACAACGTGTTGATGAGATGATGAAGTCTGACGCTTTCCTCGAGTGTTTCCAATTCTCTCCAGATATATCCCACACAGAGGAATCTAATTAAGCAAGTGTGTATTTTACCGATTAGTTGACATTGTAAGTTAAAGGACAAACTCTTTGACCTTTGTTCCCTCAAAATGACAAAACATGAGCAAGTTTCTTAATTTCCCACGAATCATGAGGTAAACAAAGCTTTCCATTCGACTGAAGGGTCGGCAGCAATTTGTTTCAAAATTCCCTGGGAAGCTGTCAAGAAAGTTCTAAAGCTGTTTAATTCTGAAATGCAACACAATGGACCAAACATTCAGGAAGAAAATCAACTGGAATGGAAATTTCGTGAACGTAATTTTCGAATGTCTGGGTTTTCCTCCACTGGTGATCCCTTTTTTATCAAAATTTTGGTCGCCAACTTATTTTATATATAACTTACACAAAAACACGACTTTATACGTTACTTTACATGCAAGAAAAGTCCGGCACAATTGAAGAACGAAAACAATTATAAACAACACGAGCAAAACCTGTTGTTCTCAGGTGATATGTCTCTGGTCCGAAGCTGATCAGTGGTTGTCTCCATAGTCATGTTAAATGTAGCGAAGCATAAAACGTTTGGCTGTTCTCCAGTGCAATAGCCACAGCTGACGTCAAATTTCGCTTTGTCGACTTTGTCACATAAAATCTTCTCCTGGTTACTAATTTTTTCTTTTGTTCTCTGGCTCTCCTGGTTCTTGTGGTTTTCTGGTTTTCGTCGTTCCTTTGGTTCTCGTGGTTCTTGTGGTTCACTGGATCTTCGGATTATGCGGGTTCTTCTGGTTTTTCTGGTTCTCGTGGTTCTTCTGGTTCGGCAGAGAAGATCCAGAGAATATTCAATCGGCTAAAACAACAAGCAACGACAGAAGGTTTGAAGAAATTCGCCAGCTATGTAGCAGACAACTGGGTTACCAGTGATACTTTCCCACCGGCCACCTGGAGCGTGTACAAGGAAGCAGTAAGAACCAACAATGATCTCGAAGGGTGGCATAACGGCCTGAATCGACGTGCCAAGGGAAAGTCCAACCTGCCACTGTATGTCCTAATACAACTCCTGCACAAGGAGGCAGCTCTGGTGTCGCTTCAGATCAGACTCGTGTCGGAGAGAAGGCTGCGAAGACACCAACGCACAACGTACAAGAACATGCAGAAGAGGCTTTTTAGCTTATGGAAGCAGTACGAAGAAGGTGAAAAGAACTTGAAACAACTACTTGAAGCCTGTTCGCATTTAGTGAATCCGTTTTAAATTAACAATCAGTATTAAGTACTTAGTATTTTGAGAATCAGTGGTCACAAGATATCAAGTTAATTTTGCACTTTATTAAAAGTTACTATTATCAATGCATAAGTCGATTTAGTGTTTTGAGAATCCATTGAGAAGCCAACTTCATGGCCTAGTCTGTAGTAATTATTGTAGCATAAGGAATTGAAGACAAAAAATTATTGAGATATCAAGTTAAGTTTGCATGTGATTTTATAGTATTATCAACGCATGAGTAACCATTGTAACTTGACCAAGACTGTAATAATTATTGTAACATAAGGAATAATCGAGATATCAAGTTAACTTTACATGCAATTTGGTATTATTCAAACACGTACATTAAGTTAAGCAATTTGTCCTTGTATATTTGTGTTTATGAATAAATCTTATGTAAACGAATTCTCATAATTCTTATTTATCTAATGAGTATATTTCCAGCGTAAAGAAGAAATATTCATTGTTGCATCATAACACGCTTGAACACGTGCTATAACCAAGATGGCGACCTCTATTTACATATCCGAATACAGGGCCACTTTCTGCACTTTTATCCATCGCCCAAACGAGCCGGCTTGTTTGGCTCGGCTACTCTTTGGTTATCAACAATCGCAGGTCATGGTATTTTCATTATGCTCGATTGATTCAAAATAAGATGTTCAGAAATTGTGCTCTTGTTTCCGGTAAATATATGAACCCAAGATTATGTTCCGCGTTCTTTTATCCACTATCGAACCAAACGAGCCGCTAAGTATAAGAACCCAAGACTTCATACAAATTATTCTTCGTTCTTTTATCCACTGCCGAGCCAAACAAGCCGCTAACCAAAATTGCTTTGATTGTGGCCCTGCATTATGTAGTTGCTCCTGGTTGGATTACGAAATGGTGTTTACGCGATCGTTACAATCGATCGCTACAAACGTAAGTCTTGGTCTCTTAATGTACTTTAAAGAGCAAACTTTCTTCTTCTTTCAAGAAATTATTACTTTATGAGCAAAAAGATATATTTTTTCAACGTAACATAGGTGTTTTCATATTGGGGGCGAGTTGTCTTAAGATCGGGGGCGAGTTGTCTTAAGATCGGGGGCGAGTTGTCTGGGGCGAGTTGTCCAGGGGGCGAGTTGTCTGACATTCGCATGGTGTCTTTTAACGCCGAGTCGAAGGATGACTCACTTTGGGGTGAAATATGTACACTACGGAACAGACTTAAAAGTGAGTTGGACAAAGAAGCCAGAGGGCCAACTTGCACATTTACTTCACTGGTAAGATATCTTTTACTACAATTTTTCACAGGTTCACGAATAATAAACACAATTGATCATGTTTCGCGATTGTAAGCTTTACATAATAATACAATATGTGAGCCAGCACGTGAGGAATGCGAGGCATGCAAGTCAAACCAAACACATACGAGGCAAAATTTATATCGTTCTCTTTTTACACTTTTAACAAAGTCTAAAAATGCTATGGAAGACCATCTTTTACTGTTTCTGACTCACTGCCATTTTGAATGCCGATAAGGCCCTGGAGACTGTCACGCAATTTAAGAGCACGTATTTCCGTATGGTGGCTTTCAGGTTCTCGTCGTTTTCCGAGTCAGTATTTCGAATTCTACTCATTTTGGACACGGGACGAACTGTTTGGATTTCTCGGGCGATTTTAGGTCAACCGGGTCTCAAGCTCCGCTGAAGTCCGCTGATTAAAGTCGTCACGGGCTATGAGAACGATGGGCCACTGCACTATGTGGCTTATGAACAATGAATGGTTCCCTTTGTGTTTTCCTCTCTCGTGCTCACAATATGTACACTTGGTTATCATATACTGCAGATATCAAGTACCATCCTAACAACCCTGATGTGTCAGGAGCTTCTAATCACCTCTAATGGCTGAAATATATTGAATATGCATGCAAAGCATCCTGGTCTATGATAACGATTGGCCACGTGGAAAGAACATTGAATTTTTTTTTCTTATGTCGATTTCCAATGTTGATTTTCAATGTTGTATTTTTCAATGTTTATTTTTAATGTTGATTTTCGATGTTGATTTTCAATGTTGTTTTTTAACAATTATTTTCAATGTTTTTTTTCTTTTCTTTTATTTTTGGATTATATTTTTTTCAAAATATTTTAATGCTTTAATTATTTCTCTAATATTTTTTTTTACTTTTTAATTTGTGAACGAATATTTTTTTCTTACTTTATATTATTAATTTTTATTACAATATTATTTTTTCTCCCTTTTTTCTATTTTGATTGCGTATATTTTTCGTTTCTTTCCATTTTTTATTCCTTTTTCCACAAAAACTTACATATTTTACTATGATAATGCTGGGCCACCATACTTGTGCTTCTTGTGCTTCTTGTGCTTCTTGTGCTTCTTGTGCTTCTTTTGCTTCTTGTGCTTCTTGTGCTTCTTTTGCTTCTTGTGCTTCTTGTGCTTCTTGTGCTTCTTGTGCTTCTTGTGCTTCTTGTGCTTCTTCTGGTTCTTGTGGTTTTTGTGGTTCTCGTGGTTCTCGTGGTTCTTCTGGTTCTCGTGGTTCTTGTGCTTCTTGTGCTTCTTGTGCTTCTTGTGTTTCCCTGGTTCTTCTGGTTCTTCTAGTTCTTCTGGTTCTCCGGTTCTTCTGGTTTTTTGTGCTTTTTGTGCTTCTTGTGCTTCTTGTGCTTCTTGTGCTTCTTGTGGTTCTTGCGCTTCTTGTGGTTCTTCTGGTTCTCGTGGTTCTGGTGGTTCTCGTGGTTCTTGTGCTTCTTCTGGTTCTCGTGGTTCTGGTGGTTCTCGTGGTTCTCGTGGTTCTTGTGCATCTTGTGCATCTTGTGCATCTTCTGGTTCTCGTGGTTCTTGTGCTTCTTGTGCATCTTGTGGTTCTCGTGGTTCTTGTGCTTCTTGTGCTTCTTGTGCTTCTTGTGCTTCTTCTGGTTCTCATGGTTTTTGTGGTTCTCTGGTTCTTCTGGTTCTTCTGGTCCTTCTGGTTTTCGTGGTTCTTGTGGTTCTTGTGGTTCTTGTGGTCGTTCTGGCGCTTTTGGTTCTCCTGGTTCTTCTGGTTCTCGTGGTTCTTCTGGTTCTTGTGCTTCTTGTGGTTCTCGTGGTTCTCGTGGTTCTTGTGGTTTTTGTGGTTCTTGTGGTTCTTGTGGTTCTTGTGGTTCTCGTGGTTCTCGTGCTTCTTGGGGTTCTCCTGGTACCTCTGGTACCTCTGGTTCTTCTGGTTCTTGTGCTTCTTGTGGTTCTTGTGGTTCTTGTGCTTCTTGTGCTTCTTGTGCTTCTTCTGGTTCTTGTGCTTCTTGTGGTTCTTGTGGTTCTCGTGGTTCTCGTGCTTCTTGTGGTTCTCCTGGTACCTCTGGTACCTCTGGTACCTCTGGTTCTTCTGGTTCTTGTGCTTCTTGTGGTTCTTGTGGTTCTTGTGCTTCTTGTGGTTCTTTGGTTCTTGTGGTTCTTCTGGTTCTTGTGCTTCTTGTGCTTCTTGTGGTTCTCGTGGTTCTCGTGCTTCTTGTGGTTCTCCTGGTACCTCTGGTACCTCTGGTACCTCTGGTTCTTCTGGTTCTTGTGCTTCTTGTGGTTCTTGTGCTTCTTGTGCTTCTTGTGGTTCTTGTGGTTCTTCTGGTTCTTGTGGTTCTTGTGCTTCTTGTGCTTCTTGTGGTTCTTCTGGTTCTCATAGTTCCCTGGTTCTTGTGGTTCTTCTGGTTCTTGTGGTTCTTGTGGTTCTTGTGGTGCTGTGGTTCTTGTGGTTCTTGTGGTTCTTGTTTTTCTCGTGGTTCTCTGATTTTTGTGGTTCTCTGGTTCATGTGGTGTTGCAAGTTCGATGTTTTAAGTGGCAGGTTGTTTGTAGTCTAAACGGAACGCAGGGTTGTCGGAATCAACAACAAGGTTATTTATTCCAGATGAGCGCAGTAACTCCACTCAAGACTTCACAGCAAGCACACGCTAGGCTTGTAACTACACTTGAATAAACACTCCTCCGCTAAACTTTACACACGATCTTTGTCACCCTTCAATAAACACGGCCTCTTGCCAGATGTCCATGTAATCTCTCTGTTACACTTCCACAAATACAACCTCCGTCGAGACTTCACACGTGACCTTCGTCACACTTCAGTAGACACTACTGACTCACGAGATAACTCTCTAAATGCTCCTGGGAAAAACCTCAAACACTCCTGGGATAAACCCATCCCGTGCCAATCGCTGGAGATCTGGCAACTAGTACAACAGGGTAACCAACCACAAGAACTGGAAAACCACGAGAACCACAAGAACCACAAGAACCAGAGACAAGAACCACATGAACCAGAGAACCACAAGAACCACAATGTTACGAAAAATTGTTGCGTGACTTGGAACATTCGTGAGTATGCTAATTAAGTCTCGAAGTTTTGTGCATATTTAATTAGCTTTGTCACGGTGACTAAGCAATTTATTTTAGTCGTTTACGTCTGCTGCTGTAAATAATTTTATATTGTAATGTTACTTTATTTAGTGGAGCCGGAAAGTTCTAGAACCTTTTGCTGTAAAGTATATAAGTAAATCGGTGTAGTTTTTAGATGGGTTTATCCCAGGAGTGTTTGAGGTTTTTCCCAGGAGCATTTAGAGAGTTATCTCGTGAGTCAGTAGTGTCTACTGAAGTGTGACGAAGGTCACGTGTGAAGTCTCGACGGAGGTTGTATTTGTGGAAGTGTAACAGAGAGATTACATGGACATCTGGCAAGAGGCCGTGTTTATTGAAGGGTGACAAAGATCGTGTGTAAAGTTTAGCGGAGGAGTGTTTATTCAAGTGTAGTTACAAGCCTAGCGTGTGCTTGCTGTGAAGTCTTGAGTGGAGTTACTGCGCTCATCTGGAATAAATAACCTTGTTGTTGATTCCGACAACCCTGCGTTCCGTTTAGACTACAAACAACCTGCCACTTAAAACATCGAACTTGCAACACCACATGAACCAGAGAACCACAAAAATCAGAGAACCACGAGAAAAACCAAGAACCACAAGAACCACAAGAACCACAGCACCACAAGAACCACAAGAACCACAAGAACCAGAAGAACCACAAGAACCAGGGAACTATGAGAACCAGAAGAACCAGAGAACTATAGAAAAAAAAGGAACCAGGAAAAGATTTTATTTGACAAAGTCGAATAAGCGAAATGTGAAGTCTGCTGTGGCTATTACACTGAAGATCAGCCAAGCGTTTTAAGTCCGTGGTTTTCGTTGTGAGACAAACACAGGTCCTTGTATATTTTCCCTTTGCTACTTCAATTCTTCGAACTTTTTAACTTGTTTTTCTCAACGCCTTTAGGCTTGATTTCCACCGTTCTTTCGTGTCTGGTCTACCCTCCCCGAACAGCCGCTGGTAATCGATCCTAAAACGCCTTTCACTGCCCGTAAACGCCACACTTAGCCCAGGCCCCTACACAACCACATTGCTCATACCAGTCTCTGACCAGGAGAAGAAGCGGGTGGGCGGGTGGGGAAGAAGCCGCTAAGACAATATGGCGCGTATCGACATGTCGAAATACATTCAATTTTTTCCATTCTCTTGCAATGTTCAGACATGATTTTACTAGGAACAGAAAGGTGAGTTGTATACTAGCTACCATATCCAATTGATTTCTTAATAAAAAGATTTAAAAACAAAAGTTGTTGTCATGGTTTTCTTTAGGTTTCGGACAAAATACGAATCGCCAGCTGGCGACCAGTTCTGAAAATTTAGTCGCCAGTGCTCAATTTTTGGTCGCATTGGCGACCAGTGAGACGCAATTTCGAGCCCTGCTGAAATTAAAACCAGTTATTTCAGTCAAATGGAAAGCACTAGAAGATTTTGAGTTGCGAGAAGGAACTACATGTACAACAGCCACAACAGCTATTAATTACAATCACAGCAGAAGAATTTGTAAATAGCTTACCACTGTCACATCAAATGCCTCCAGTCTGTTTTTATCTGAAACCGAAAAATGGTAAAATAACGCTGGATTATTTTACAGCATGTAATAATTTGAAATAACAGAATTTGAAAATCTGAGGAGTCTTGCTCTCTCAGTATTTGATTCCCATGTCCCCCCCCAAAAAAGAAGAGATGGGAATTGGGGATCTTAACTTGGAATTTTTCCCACGTCTGAGGACAGATGCTTTTTGTATTAGGTAATCATACAGTTTTCGAGTTCAATTTGGAATTAATTTGCACAAGTGAGTTTTTCAAAAAGCTGAAATTGCACAAGCCGCTTTGGCGAGTGCAATTTCAGCTTTTTGAAACACTCACAAGTGCAAATTAATTTCAAACTGAACGAGAAAAACCATATGATTACTTATTAATAATACAAACATGATAAAATTCGCGCGGAAAAAGTGCCGAAACATGTTTCTTGAAGCCATATTTTTGCATTCGAGAAAACTTTTTTTAAAGTTTCTGCACAAAATTTCTGTCATTGCTTTACTTCATACCATTGGCCTACAAAATTTCTCCTTGTCTTTTGGCTAATCATAGAATGGTTTTCACTTAAGTGTCGTAAAATCAAAACCAAAGTAATTACACTAGCCAATCACAAAGAGCACAGACAATGCTGTGAACCAATCAAAACTCGAAGTAATTACAGGTAGCTGATGCAAAACGTGGGAAAATGCATGCGAACACGTCACGATTCGTTTTGGTTGTACTTCTGATTGGATGAAAAAGTGGCGCGAATTTTTTTAAGTCAATCGTGCGGCATAGAAAGTGCAAACTTAAACCAATTACTTTTTGACACTCAAATGAAAACCGCTCTAATTCAGAATTTCGATGTGTAATTTGCATTGGTGTTACACTTTTTGCACCGGTGTTACACTTTTTGCACTGTTGTTACACTTGAACTACACTGCTCTCAGCCAATCAGAATCGAGTAGTTTTTCCATGTGTATTATTAACTAGGTAAAATAGAAAGTTCATATTTAAAAACACAAACCATTAAGTACAGCCTCCATGAATCCAATGGCAACTTCATTGTGACTTGCATCGGGTTTAAAAGCCTGGCAATTCACCAAGAAGGTTTTATTTTGTTATTTCCTAAATTCAAATGTCGCATACACAATAAATACAGAGAATGGGCAACAACACTGCCTCCTACACAGACATTCTTTGGGCTTGTCACGCAATCTTCCTGGAAGATTGTGCAACGAGCCCAAAGAATGTCTGCATAGGAATCTAGCAAAAACACAATGTTTGCAGTTTACCCCCAGCAGAGTGAGTAGTGTTTCCACAGACAAGGATTTCTTATCATGAAGAGTCAGGAGAACCTCTAGTAAAACCTTGGGTCGATGTTTCCTTAAAAGCTGAAAAACAAAAGCAGCAAAGACATCACCTAGAAGGCTTAACCCTTTATTTTTTACCATAACAGTACAAATTCTTGCGGGCTAATTGGCTAATTTTTATCGTCAATAAGCGAATAGACACATGAATTTTGACTGCTGTGATGACATGTATCGTTGTCGACAAGAGTTCAGATCACAGTAAACCACATTTAATTTGTTATGTTACCTGTGCAAGAGGGGTGAAGCGAGTTCCATCTTCATGCAACAGGTAATAATGAGTAGTCAATACTTCAACAAGCTTTTTCTGTTTCAAATAAAAGCAATACATACTTAACTGAAACATATTTACTTGTAACATTATCCAAATTCCTTCTGGTTCAAGAGAGAAAAGCTATTATAATTCAAGACTGAAACAGTAAAGGGGAATTTGAAATTAAAGGTGCTCCGTTACCATTTTTGAGTTAATTTGGTAGGGGCCACTTACAAAGTAACCTAAAAATTGAAGGAAATCTGAAAACTATAGATTACCACAACAGAAAGGCACTTGCGAGATGCTGAAATTAAAAAACCATTACTTAAGGAACAAGGATGATCAAGGGAAAAGATTGACACTAATAATTATCACAAATGACGAGCTTGAAAAATCTAGACCAAACTTTTCAAAATGTGAACATTGTAACAAAACTCCAATCTTTGGAAACTCTAGGGTTTTACCAGGTACTGTGGTTTAAACTAACATTCCACATCCAATTCAACAGAGGACCTTCATGAAAATCAGCTACAGCTGATGCAGGTTTCTCTACACAATACAATACAATACAATACTTTATTGACAACTCCCCATGGGGCTTTTCAGTGACAATGCAATTAAGAAAAGTAACAATAGTAAGTAAAAAGACTAAAATAAACTCTAAAACACTATATTATATATGTATAAAAATTAAATAAATATATAGAATAAATTTAAGACAAGAACGTTTTCAAAGGTCCAATTTAAGATTGCGTTTAAAACTACTTACGCATTGACTCAATTTCAATGTAGGGCTAATAGCGTTCCAAATACTTACAATACGATAATAAAAAGACCTCTGGCTGGTTGCTGATTTACAAAGTATGTGGGATGTTTAATTTTTGTGAATTACAGGTCGCACGACCACTAATACTGCCCCTAGAGATAAAACTTATTACTTAAATATTCAGGTGGAAGACCTGTCATAAACTTAAAGGCCATAACTGCATCTCTTAAATAGAGGTGTGATTTCACAGGAATCCATTTTAAGCTTTTTAGAGCTGGAGACACATGATCATATTTTCTAATGTTACATACTATGCGAGCAGCATAATTTTGAATCCCTTGCAGCCTCTTTATATTAGTGTCAGTTATTGTAATCTCTCTAGTTATTGTAATCTCTATTTTATTCCTCAATACCAACCTTAGGGATGGAGAACAGAGCTGATTGGGCATGATCAGGTTCACACTGGTGAAGATACAACACTGCTCGCACAAGGTTATCCAGTGGTGACAGACTAAAACACAGTAAGGTATAAAATTAAAAGCAAAAATATAACATGAATAGCAAAATAAAATCCATTCTGATTACACTGCAGGAACAAGCTTCAATGAACAATAAACAGTAGCAACTTGAGGGGTTAAATAAATTCAGTTTGTTGTCTACTGATAGTAAGATACATGTAAAAACAACCTACCTGTACAAAGTACCTTCTGCTTTCCGAGTCTTCTTCAGCTCTTCTAGGGCAGCTAATGCTGTGTCTAAAAAAGAACAAATTGGTGATGATACAATGTACAAGATGAATCTCTATGGCACTAACACAGAGAATTTGTTCACAAGTCAGATGTTGTGGCCCAAGCGTAAGCAAATTTAAAGATTGATGAAGCAGTCTGGATTCAAGTGCTGACTGGAAACACTGTGCTGTTTTCTTGGGCAAGCCACTTTTCACCCCAACAGTGCCTGTATCTATCCAAGAGTACAGAAACAGTTGTACTACGACAACCAGACAAATCTCAAGCTGTGATGGACTGGAAATCCATCCTAGAGAAGTACAGATATCCTGCTCAAGTCATTGAATATAGCTCCTAATTCTTGATAGCAAGATCAATCGATCAAACAAAATTTAATTAATATACCATTAAAAACTTGACACATCAGATGATTTAATCAAACTGACCTGAAGAAAATCCA
>JAHPZR010018232.1:22500-27500 GCA_019787425.1 Platygyra sinensis | reverse complement strand
CAAACGAACGAAAAAAAAAAAAGAACTATTGCGATATTTGTTTGTCTTTCTCACGATATGCTTCAAATATTTTGAAGCTGAATTTTGATGAGCTAAGGATCTAAGGGTCAGAGAGGAATGTTATGCTGGGGCAACCAGGAGAGTAACGATAGAAAGCCGCTTGTAATGAATTCAACTCCAAATTTGAAAGAAAGGTTATTAGTGTAGCAATTTTCGAATTAGTGATACACTAATTTGCATTTAATTTGCCTTTTCAGCTCAATTTCGGATAAAAAAGAAATAACTAAATTACTTAATTAATTATTAACAGCAAGTTAACTTACAACTAACAATTGACCAAAATTTTAACTGACAACTGACATTTGTACCCTTCCCCTCCCCCCCCCCCCCCCCCCCATCCAGACCCTCTGATAATAAAACTCAAAACAGAAACTCAAACAGTAAATAGAAAACCTCACCGAAAAGTTACAAATTAAAACTCAAATCAAAATTCTACCTTTTCCTGGGTTAGCTCAATCGGGCTCTGAACAACCCGGCTAAGGAGCTACGCTTTTAGGCTGGCCTAAATCTATATATTATTTATTTTTTTTTTTAATATACTGTTCCAGTCTATGACTCCACATATATTTTAGCAGTACCATTTTGCTTGAAGGAGAGTAAAACTCCAGGCCTGGTATGGAGGTCTTACAAAATTAAAAACTTTACAAGATTAACAAGAAAACATTTTCCCTTGCCGCTTTTTTATGAGACAACTTCTTGTGTATGAGACAACTTCTCGTGTAAAGCGCTGTACTCCTTTCTATAATGATGCCGATGTTTATTGGTTGACTTACATATAGGCAAGTCTTTCCTGTCAGCACTGACTTAGGTAATTCAATTTGTTCTTCACACGAACTCGGCGAAGTTGAGAATAAATTGGTTGAAATACGAGACATTTGGATAATTATATTAACATAAAGTCTCTTTATTTCTAAGCGGAACGATAACATTTCCCAAGGCGAAACTAATTTAATACATTTCTTAAACACGATATCCCAATACAAACATAAATTGAGCGAAGATTATACACATTTCGACCATTACATAGTTTTTTGTATCATTACGATTAAATACTCTGAAAAAGATATAGTCTGGCTAGTATTTAATTTAATTTTGAGACAGTCAGTTTTGATATCTGAGTCAACAAGCTTAAAGAATTGAAAACACGGAAACTGGTTGAAACCATCTAGGAACTATGAACAATACTTGCTCATTTCAAGGCTATCGATTGTGGGAGGACAATGTGGTCACGACAAAGAGACAGGAATAGATATGTAGAGCAGAGGAATGTATTCTATTACTTAGCTGTCAGAGGGATGTAACCGGCCAAATGGCGATGAATGCGTTTCACGGTATAGATAATGAAGTTGAGTTATTTCTAGCGAGGGCATCCATCTTCTCCTTTCCTTGAAATGTTGACCAGATCTCTGTATGTCCAGTGCATAGAGCATCGCTTGGTATTGGATGGACACGTCGAGTTCCGGACAAGTGTAAAGTGCCTTCAATAATATCTTGTCATAGCGAGGATAACAGCAAAAGGCCAAAAGCAGATAGAGGTTTAAGCAAGGCGGGCTCCTACGCAGTGTTACAGTAAACTGGAGTTTTTCTTGCTGTTGGCTCACGTTTGTACTCTTTAAAATATAAGTATCAACATTGTTATTCTCGACGAAAGTGTTAATAAAATGGATGTTTTATCAGAGTTCAAATTTTTCTCCAATTGAGATGCAATACCGTGTTTTATTATTTCGTTCTAAATGAACCGTAATTAACACAGCAATGAGGTTTTAACCTTAGGAACCCCTTAGGAATGGTGATGTTATTTTTTTTAGGTTTGTTTAGAACTGTTTCAATAAAGGCTTTTGATTTGCAGCCCTTCAGGCTGCAGCGCGCTAGCGCGAAAGACGATCAAGGGGCAAAATAAGAAAGGGGCTTGGATCTAGGAGATTTCCCCGCGAGGTTTCTCGTACGCTATTTTTATTTTTTTTTTATTTTTTTTTTTTTTCAATGCAGCAGCAAGTCTCGCTTTGCACGCTTAGGCCCGGTTTAAACGTCGCATTTTACATGGGCCGAATCGAATTTCCAAATAAAGTGCATGTATAAGATGCGACGTCTGAATCAATTAAATGCGACATATTTCAATTCGATGCGAGTCAGTCGAATATTCGACTGAAGCTCGACAGTTGATTTAAACGCCGCATTTTACATGTGTCGAGTCGAATTCAAATTATGTTAAATAATTTATGTTTGCTCGGATGGGAATTTAATACACGTCGCACGCGCTCAGCAATTTCATTCGGCAAAAAAAAAAAAAAAAAAAAAAAAAAATATGCGACCTTAAATCAAATCAGCCGAACGTATTCATTCGAGTCGACCAAAATTAGTATTTGATTCGGCGCAAGTAAAATGCGACGTTTAAGGCCCGGTTCAGATGCCGTACTTCACATGAGCCGAATCGAATTCAATGAATTAAGCTCATGCGAAGTACGGCGTCTGAATCAATTCGAAACGGCTGATATAATTCGGATCGGCTCAGCCGTTCTTCACGCCTGGCTCAGCCTGGAATAACGGCTTTCGCCCGGCTTTGATTTCAGACGCCGATCTTCACATGAGCCGAACCAAATACATAATTTAGTTTAATGTATTTTTAATGTATTTTGAAGACCTGAGTATGCGCCGAAGTATAAATTGTGCGTCAGCGCATCAAAATGGCGGGTTTCGCTGGTCAGAAACAGACTTCGCCGATAAGTGAAGTTGTGTTTTCCTGGTTTCGCGTGCAAACTTGCGGCCTCCTTGGTAAATGGCATCAAAATTAATGTGCATTCCATCATACTTTTTGTGCTTGTGTTTGAATTACGCGTGAACATCACGATTGTATTTGTGAATTAACCAGAATATTGAAGTTGTATTTCACTGTACGCAAAAAGGATGGAAGTTGAAATTGTGTGTTGAAATTAAGTTCATGTGAATTATGGCGTTTGAAACAATTTATCAGTTGTAATCTTGCAGTTACATGGAAATAGCTTAGTGCACTTTGCCTTATTCTGCTCCTTTTTGCGAACTTTTCTTATATTTTTCACAAGACAACTTTGGATCTTGCTTGCTTGTTGTTTATCATGCTTACGGGAGTTCAGCACGTATCAGAGCTGATCGAAATGCACCGGCCTTTATCTCCTACTGAATTTAGTTCGCCTGGAATTAAAACCGGCGTCTGAATCAATTCAGCCGGTCTAAATTAATTTGGTTCGGCCTAAATTTGAATTCCATTCGGCTCATGTAAAGTACGGCGTCTGAACCGGGCCTAAACAGGCCTTAGCAGCTTAGCTCATAGCGTGTCCTTCACTGGCCTCGTGTGCCCTTAAGCTATCAGTTTGAAAATTATAATTATTTGTTCCGATCCAATGACGAAGAGTGACACTGAAGAGAGCCAGAACGTAGCGGATGAGGAAGCTTTCAAGTAGCCGAGAAGTGAAATCCTGCAAGAAGTTGCCCTTCGTCATCCCATCTGCTATGACATTTATAACATTTGCGAACTTATTGCAGATTCAAAGCTGTCAAAATTTGCAATTCAGATGCTTCTCTAATATCCCGGTAACTGACATCAAAGTGAAGAGGAAAGCTCCGGCTTACATCGAGAGGCTGATCACCTTTGGCAGCAAAGGCACCTGCCAGGGAAAATTTTATTAAACTGCGTATCTGTGATTTATCAGAACATATACAGTATGTCATATGTTAGTGTCGGTCTGAAAGACTTCCCTATATGTAGGTAAGGAAATAAACATCGGCATGATTTTATTAAAGAGTACAGCGCTTTACACGAGAAGTCTCATAAAAATTCGACACAAAGAGATTTTTTTGATTTTTGGTTTATAATTTGTAAAAACTTTTTTTTTTTTAATTTTGTAAGACCTCCATGACAGCCTTGGAGTTTTTCTCTCCTTCAAGCAAAACGGTATTGCGAAAATATGCGTGGAGTTGCTAGTTGTAGACTGGAACTCAATCATTTACGACTTGACGAACAAAAATAAATTTAAAAACATACGACTTGATAAACAGTCGAATTTTGACAAGAATGTAGGAAAGAATTAATGTAGAAAAATAACAAAATGTCTATTTACCATCGTTTTCGTTGATACGCGACTTTGGAAAACAAAACACCCGCGGAAACGTTTCCAAAAATTCCGTCAGTCTTGCGTGTAATCGACAGATCGGATCAAAATCCACCAATCACAGCCACTAGTGTGACCTTCAGACCTTCTTTACGTCACGCTAGCGGGCTGTGATTAGTGGATTTCGATCCGATCTCTCGATAACAAGTATATGATTGACGGAAATTTTGTAAACGTTTCCATGGGTGTTTTCGTTTTCGAAAGTCGCGTATCAACGAAAACGGTGGAAAAGTGCAATCTAAAACAACGGAATTAGGTCCTTTTCGCGTCGTTTCTCTACACCCTCCCGGTGGGAATTATTTTATTCTCGTCACCCAACACTACAGCTATCGAAGACAAATGTTTCGTTGGCTACTGGAAAGTTTGGCTTAAACTTAATTGAAAATGTACAAGATGTAAAAATTGGATCGCAAAGAAAGGATTGATGGAATCTAATTAATGTTTCTCATAAGTGCTCCATTAAGTCCACGGGTGAAGTGAGAAGGTTCGAATGCTGCCTTGAGTTCGTTGAGCATTGGAAGGAAGAAACAACGATAACCAGGAAGCAAATTGCCCGGGGCAAAGTTAAAGTCAACAAGGAAAGGGTAAGACATTAAGGTAATTTTGTAAACGCAAATCTGTTAACAAGCTTTTGCGAGTTAAGTAGTGAGGTATTGAGAGAGTAGCGGCAGGCCGTCGTAAACACCAACAAACCGCGACTTATGGTCTCATATCTCAACCAAATTTTGTTTAATTTCGGAGAGTTCATGTGAAGCGCAAACTGAATCACCTAAGTCAGCTTTTACATATGTTTTA
>JAHPZR010018232.1:7500-17500 GCA_019787425.1 Platygyra sinensis | reverse complement strand
ATGACATGGTTTTATTAAATAAACACTGGAAGAAGAAGAGCGTGTATCTGCATTGTGTGAGAAGTTTTGATTAAAAACAATATCATTTTCAAGCAAATGAACCATGAAAGCTCAATGCAAAATCCCAAAGGATTAATCTAAATGATGAAATAAAAGGAAAAATAATTAGGAAACTTCCCTTTCAAAACCAGATGTCGAAAAAAAAAAAACTGCAAGGCGCGGGCCATCAAAATCCAGCGAGCGACACCAGTGACCACGTGAAGAAATTACCGTGAGGAAACTAGGCACGAGTCCAATCCACACCTCGCTCCAGTGTAAAGCAAATCCTGAGAAATCCCCCACTCTCACGGGCGAAGCGTGCCTTTAAAAACCATAAAAATCCGCCACATTATCCCACCTTAGCTCGGGGTGGGGGGGGGGGGGGGGGAGGGGAGGTCGGGATTTCAATTAATAAGTGCATAGTCTACTCCCCTTGAATATCCAAAACTAAAAACTACGACAAATCCAGAAATATCTAAACATAAATTATCAGTTTTGCTCTGTGGAAGCTCACAATAAATGTAAGTTGAAGGGTTTTAAAACTTACTAACACATTTTCAAACTTAACTCGTTTTGTGTGAGACTGACAAAACTCAAATTCATACTTCCAAGAGTTTACATGTACTTCACTTAACTTTTCGGCGTCGTTTATTATTGAAGTAGTTAATTGCCTACATAGGCTTGCTGAGAAATGCAACATGGGTGACAACTGTTACAAAATAAAGTGAAAACTAACCTGATCATGGTATTGTTAGCTAGTTGTTGTGACGAAACGGGCTACAAAAGCCGATAAGGGACAATCCCAAAATATCATGGCCGGCACAACTCGCTTAATAGAATAAAAAACGTTAGAAGGGAAGGAGACTTCTTCTTACCTTGTAAGTTAATCGCACCGAGAAAACAAGTCGAAATAATTCGCCAGCTAAAAACACCCGAGACGAGAAACGGCCGCCACACACAAACACTCATCCCAGGATCTCATTCCCAGGGTCCTCTCTCTTCCCAACAGAGACCACGTCACAAACACTCGGCTCTCGTATACAAATAAATAAAGGAACAAATATCGCCGCTCCTGACAAAGTGTGGGGAAATCCCACACAAAAAATGATCCGGAATTAATTATTACAACAGAACGAGCCAACAGAAACAAAACCTGTCTGCATAAAAACATATCTAAGGCATGTAAAAATTCTCTGTGCACGACCACAGTGTGTCGTGATATCATGACTAAATATTTATTATTAAACCACTGGAGACGTCATCAAACAATGTGCTCATTTGTACATTGTTATTTGCATTTTTATATTTTTATGACATATCTAGCTCGATCTTCAACTTGAAGTCCAACTCGAAGTCTAACTCGAACTCGAAGTCGAACTCGAATGCAAACTCGAAGGTTCGGGATTCCCAAGTAAAACCCTCTATGAACTAATATATCGCAAGATATTTTAGCTCGCTCTCTTTCTTTTTGCGTGCAAGCGAAGTTTTGAGAACGGCCCATTTCGTGTCAAATTTTGGCGGTTTTCAAGTTGCCGACACCGAAAATATATTTTATCGATTTCCTTCAAACTGAAGCGGCCTTTCTGAAAACAAACTTCATCACGTTTAGTTACTTACCAATAGCTACTGATAAGCAAAGTATTAGTGAAAAAAATTTCGGCTCTGGCCACGAAATTTCAGTTTTGCTTGATTTTCATAGGCATTGGCTCTTAATTATGTTATGAATATGCAAAGAAAAAATAAAATTTTAATCTTAGCTCAATTTTAATTTTATTACACGAGAAATGTGTACTCCTGTGTACAGGGCTGCAGTTCCGTTTTGTTAAATCAATGTTAAAAGGCATGACATGTTTGAGTAGAGGTCAATCCTCGTTCTGCCGTTTATATTCTGTCGCGATCTCACTTTAAAGCATTAATTATGCTATAAATATATACCTGAAGTTATGAAAACCAGGTCGGCAAACCTAAACATTTTGTGTAACTTTTCACAACTTCCCCTGTCTAGTATTAGCATGTTTACTGTGTTGTTCACGGCTGATGTCGATTTTTTTTTCTTTTATTTTTTAAGCTTGCTCTCTGGTTAGGATTTGTTTTCAAGTGGATGTAGGCATAATTACCCCCACCCCCCCCCCCCCTCTTGCTCAACACCCGCTCCGACCCGCCCCTATATTTTTGTCCCTACCCATAATTCTCTCTTTAATACAAGTGACACTGAGTTATTTGAAATCAGTGCGCGCCTAGAGCTGGTTTTGGTGCCGTTTAGCAGTTTACTTTTAGATATTGTGCAGTCATAATTATTGAAAAGAAATGTCACATAACTTATTCGTATGTAATAATTATTGGGCTGCAATGTCACCTAACGGCGTCTTTTATGCTGAAATGTAGAAATCAATTCCATGCGAAATCCTGTTGTTTATCGGGCAGCGAAAAAAAGTATGGTTTTGCTGGCAATTTAGGTTCCTATGCAGAGGAGGTTGGACACGGTCCGAAATGCAGCATGGGTAAATAATCCAATGGGCTTCAGTTTACGCGAGCTCTCGTGGCGTTCGGATCTCTGACCAGGCGACCGAAGATACGCTTAAAGCGGAATTTCGCTCATATTTTCGATATAAATGCTGGACATCGAACGTTCTTCTGCTCCACAATTCTCTGGATTACCTTACCTTCACATCGTGATCGATGAAGACAACAAAATCATGGCTTTTTCTGATCGAGTCCCAGAGTAAAGATGAGCCCACGCGCGATCGAGCGATCAATCGAGATCCTACAAACGCAGATAGATGGTTACAACTATTTTCCCTACATATCCTGCCACATTGTAACATATGGCAACACTTGAATATCTGTGCTTCCCGAGTAATGCAGGTTTAATTACGCTTCTCATCGAATTGCCTTGAATAAGTCGCGACTGAAAATTTTAGCTCACCTAATCTTAAATGCAAATTGCTTATATTTACTTCAGATTGTCCATTGTTTACATTAATTATACGTTCAAATGCTTAAATGTTCTACTTTATTATTTTACCGTGAACTCGAGAAACACTGTTTATGCACTGTGCCAACATTTCATATGTATCATTGCCTGAGATATAGTTATTATCAACAGAAGTTAGTAACATTAAGGACTGTGCAAGGAGTTTACTAGTAAAGATCTGTTTGCAAGTGAAGATAATTTTTTTCAGTGATGTCATAGTTACTAGTGTGTAAGCTTTAACAATACTGTACCTAAATCTGGTCATGGAAACCTTACATGTACATGCATGTCATAATGATGTGAGTGCACAATTTTAGGTATACCCTTTGCCTTGGATTATTTACATTGTTGTAAACTGACATATTCCCCATAACTCAAAAAAAATTGCAAAGTCAACCAAGATCAATGGGCAATTAACTTGGGGGAGGGTTACCGGGTATGACAAGAATTGTATAATTGTTTAATGCAGTTAAGCTTGGGCAGCCCCTGGCAGTCAAACAGCCCAGATTTCAAAATATTATGTCTTTAATGTTGAAACCAACTAGGCTGCCATACTACAGAAATGTTTGAAATTGGTCATCTCTCTTGTAAATAAAACCTTGATCTGTCCTTGGAGATAACAGAACATGAAATAAAAAAAATAAAAAAATGGCTGATAAATTCTCTGCATTCAGTGACCAGCATGCTCAAATTCAAGGCCAAATATACATAAAGAAAAAAGACAACATGAGATTCATCACTTTACCTGCATTTCAGGATTCTAAATTGATTTTTGTGTATAGTTTTACCTAAGAAATTATAACGTTTTGAAACGAACCTATTGTAATGCAATGTTTTACCATACTGTACTGACTGTTGACTGGATTCCCATTGTCTTTGCTTCATGCTATAAAGTCAATGGAGAATAGTCACCATATTAGTTTTGACATTTTAAAAGTGTTTGAAAATAAAAACTAGAGATGACTATTAAGACATGTAAGTGCTCATGTGGGATCTTGATTGCCAATTAGGGCTAGACTTTTAGAGAAACATCCATCACCATTCAGTAATTCTGGGCAACCAGACAAGTATTGATTTCAAACCTGGCCTTGTACCAATATGAGGTACAGTACAGGTAGGTACTTAACACATGCACATGCCCAAAACAGATGGCAACAAACAAATATCTCCACAATGCAGAGCAATCTTTAATTGAAGTATGTTATCAACATTTATATTACAGTCTGAAACTGGCGGTCAAGAAATGCATCATAGAATATTACATTAAACAACCTGATATTCCGGCTAATAATTTGGAACAATTTTTTTTCCAAAACATGAAAGTAAATAACTGATATTGGAAGCTGTTTCCTTCTCATAAAGGCGAGCTCATCGAGCATACATAAAGCTACATTGTAGACAGACAGCATATGAATAGGGGCTATCTCTTTTCATTCCACAGCTCCTGGTTACAACACTGGTTATGAATTAACATCCATGGTAATCATTTCTTAACAATTGTGTATACTCTGATACCTGTTGAGAAGAATTGCAAAGAAACATTGACCTATGGGTACAAGAATTTTTAAATATCACAGAAGCAACAAATGAATTGCTTGAACAACTGGATAATTTGTTGTTAATTTTCCCTCATCATAAAGAAGCAACTTTTCCCTGAATTAAAGTTAACCTGTAAAAATATAGCAATCTACCAGGCAATAGACAAAAATAATAACATCAATGCAACCTAACAACTGCAAGGAAAATAAACTGAGTTTAAGGATACAAATACCACGAAAACAACTAGATTTCCCTTAGTGTTTGGCGATTTTGCTGTCCTATTTACCCCCGAAAAATCTCAAACTTTAGCCCAATAGATGTACACAGATGTATAGCAAGAAAACGGTAAGAGGTGCGACATCTTAAAAACAAATTATAACCATTCTTGGTTGAAAACTCCATTGGTTTGGAACAAGAAATAATTTATTATATGATATTACGTGGTAAAATGAACAAAAGTAGTTAAATTTGCTTTTCTTAAACCAGGAGATTACGCGGACTGCACGCATAATTTCACGGGTTCTTCGTGACATTTCATAGCGTGAGAGGCAAATAATGGCAAAAATTCACTAACTTCAGCATCGTATAATTCACTAACCAGAGGGGCGCTTAAGGGCGCCTGATCATTTTCTATTAGAAAATTAACTTACTTTGGAATGGATATTAATTTTGAAGTCTGATAAGTTTGGGTTTGAAGAGAAATCGACAAAATGTGACATCAACCCAAATTTCACGAAGCGTAACAAAGGCCGACAGTGAAGCACCGAAGTCAAGTCTTTAGAGGGAATGTCCACTAGGACCGAGCCAGTCGTGGCACATGATGAAAAATCAAAATTTTCATATTCTTCCCAGAGATAGCCTATGGTAAGCCTAGAAACGTGGTTTAATTTTTTTCTTGAAATATTTTTTTAAACCCGCCAAAAAATCAAAAATCCGTTGCGGTCCCGCGTCTGGTCAAAAACACGCAAAATTCAGTGACTAATACCTTATCATAAACTTCGCTCAGTTTAATCCCCATCAAAATAACACTCCAGTTTGAGCCTGGAAATTTACTTTTGAGGAGTTTTACAAGTCTTTTGAGGCCAATTATACTTCTGTGGGTTAATTTTCAAGGCGACGACGAGCCGCTTAAAATCAGTAAAATTCACTTCCTAAAAATTCTTAATTATGCACACTTTTTCAATCGGCAAATTCGCTACCCGGTAAAACACCAAAACACCTAAGATTTTGACGTTTCGAAAGATGAAATGTCAGTGTTAAACCTGGTATAAAAATTATTTTCGGGCTTTACATCAGCGTTGAGTACTAACGCTCTCAAAATCGTGATAATCACAACACTAACCTGCTAGAAAACGAAAACAATAGGCAAGTGCCTGTGACCAGATAATCAAAAGGAACCTGAAAATGTCTTCGTTATGATGAGGGAAAATTAACAACAAATTATCCAGTTGTTCAAGCAATTCATTTGTTGCTTCTGTGATATTTAAAAATTCTTGTACCCATAGGTCAATGTTTCTTTGCAATTCTTCTCAACAGGTATCAGAGTATACACAATTGTTAAGAAATGATTACCATGGATGTTAATTCATAACCAGTGTTGTAACCAGGAGCTGTGGAATGAAAAGAGATAGCCCCTATTCATATGCTGTCTGTCTACAATGTAGCTTTATGTATGCTCGATGAGCTCGCCTTTATGAGAAGGAAACAGCTTCCAATATCAGTTATTTACTTTCATGTTTTGGAAAAAAAATTGTTCCAAATTATTAGCCGGAATATCAGGTTGTTTAATGTAATATTCTATGATGCATTTCTTGACCGCCAGTTTCAGACTGTAATATAAATGTTGATAACATACTTCAATTAAAGATTGCTCTGCATTGGTGGAGATATTTGTTTGTTGCCATCTGTTTTGGGCATGTGCATGTGTTAAGTACCTACCTGTACTGTACCTCATATTGGTACAAGGCCAGGTTTTGAAATCATACTTGTCTGGTTGCCCAGAATTACTGAATGGTGATGGATGTTTCTCTAAAAGTCTAGCCCTAATTGGCAATCAAGATCCCACATGAGCACTTACATGTCTTAATAGTCATCTCTAGTTTTTATTTTCAAACACTTTTAAAATGTCAAAACTAATATGGTGACTATTCTCCATTGACTTTATAGCATGAAGCAAAGACAATGGGAATCCAGTCAACAGTCAGTACAGTATGGTAAAACATTGCATTACAATAGGTTCGTTTCAAAACGTTATAATTTCTTAGGTAAAACTATACACAAAAATCAATTTAGGAATCCTGAAATGCAGGTAAAGTGATGAATCTCATGTTGTCTTTTTTCTTTATGTATATTTGGCCTTGAATTTGAGCATGCTGGTCACTGAATGCAGAGAATTTATCAGCCATTTTTTTATTTTTTTTATTTCATGTTCTGTTATCTCCAAGGACAGATCAAGGTTTTATTTACAAGAGAGATGACCAATTTCAAACATTTCTGTAGTATGGCAGCCTAGTTGGTTTCAACATTAAAGACATAATATTTTGAAATCTGGGCTGTTTGACTGCCAGGGGCTGCCCAAGCTTAACTGCATTAAACAATTATACAATTCTTGTCATACCCGGTAACCCTCCCCCAAGTTAATTGCCCATTGATCTTGGTTGACTTTGCAATTTTTTTTGAGTTATGGGGAATATGTCAGTTTACAACAATGTAAATAATCCAAGGCAAAGGGTATACCTAAAATTGTGCACTCACATCATTATGACATGCATGTACATGTAAGGTTTCCATGACCAGATTTAGGTACAGTATTGTTAAAGCTTACACACTAGTAACTATGACATCACTGAAAAAAATTATCTTCACTTGCAAACAGATCTTTACTAGTAAACTCCTTGCACAGTCCTTAATGTTACTAACTTCTGTTGATAATAACTATATCTCAGGCAATGATACATATGAAATGTTGGCACAGTGCATAAACAGTGTTTCTCGAGTTCACGGTAAAATAATAAAGTAGAACATTTAAGCATTTGAACGTATAATTAATGTAAACAATGGACAATCTGAAGTAAATATAAGCAATTTGCATTTAAGATTAGGTGAGCTAAAATTTTCAGTCGCGACTTATTCAAGGCAATTCGATGAGAAGCGTAATTAAACCTGCATTACTCGGGAAGCACAGATATTCAAGTGTTGCCATATGTTACAATGTGGCAGGATATGTAGGGAAAATAGTTGTAACCATCTATCTGCGTTTGTAGGATCTCGATTGATCGCTCGATCGCGCGTGGGCTCATCTTTACTCTGGGACTCGATCAGAAAAAGCCATGATTTTGTTGTCTTCATCGATCACGATGTGAAGGTAAGGTAATCCAGAGAATTGTGGAGCAGAAGAACGTTCGATGTCCAGCATTTATATCGAAAATATGAGCGAAATTCCGCTTTAAGCGTATCTTCGGTCGCCTGGTCAGAGATCCGAACGCCACGAGAGCTCGCGTAAACTGAAGCCCATTGGATTATTTACCCATGCTGCATTTCGGACCGTGTCCAACCTCCTCTGCATAGGAACCTAAATTGCCAGCAAAACCATACTTTTTTTCGCTGCCCGATAAACAACAGGATTTCGCATGGAATTGATTTCTACATTTCAGCATAAAAGACGCCGTTAGGTGACATTGCAGCCCAATAATTATTACATACGAATAAGTTATGTGACATTTCTTTTCAATAATTATGACTGCACAATATCTAAAAGTAAACTGCTAAACGGCACCAAAACCAGCTCTAGGCGCGCACTGATTTCAAATAACTCAGTGTCACTTGTATTAAAGAGAGAATTATGGGTAGGGACAAAAATATAGGGGCGGGTCGGAGCGGGTGTTGAGCAAGAGGGGGGGGGGGGGGGTGGGGTAATTATGCCTACATCCACTTGAAAACAAATCCTAACCAGAGAGCAAGCTTAAAAAATAAAAGAAAAAAAAATCGACATCAGCCGTGAACAACACAGTAAACATGCTAATACTAGACAGGGGAAGTTGTGAAAAGTTACACAAAATGTTTAGGTTTGCCGACCTGGTTTTCATAACTTCAGGTATATATTTATAGCATAATTAATGCTTTAAAGTGAGATCGCGACAGAATATAAACGGCAGAACGAGGATTGACCTCTACTCAAACATGTCATGCCTTTTAACATTGATTTAACAAAACGGAACTGCAGCCCTGTACACAGGAGTACACATTTCTCGTGTAATAAAATTAAAATTGAGCTAAGATTAAAATTTTATTTTTTCTTTGCATATTCATAACATAATTAAGAGCCAATGCCTATGAAAATCAAGCAAAACTGAAATTTCGTGGCCAGAGCCGAAATTTTTTTCACTAATACTTTGCTTATCAGTAGCTATTGGTAAGTAACTAAACGTGATGAAGTTTGTTTTCAGAAAGGCCGCTTCAGTTTGAAGGAAATCGATAAAATATATTTTCGGTGTCGGCAACTTGAAAACCGCCAAAATTTGACACGAAATGGGCCGTTCTCAAAACTTCGCTTGCACGCAAAAAGAAGAGAGCGAGCTAAAATATCTTGCGATATATTAGTTCATAGAGGGTTTTACTTGGGAATCCCGAACCTTCGAGTTTGCATTCGAGTTCGACTTCGAGTTCGAGTTAGACTTCGAGTTGGACTTCAAGTTGAAGATCGAGCTAGATATGTCATAAAAATATAAAAATGCAAATAACAATGTACAAAATGAGCACATTGTTTGATGACGTCTCCAGTGGTTTAATAATAAATATTTAGTCATGATATCACGACACACTGTGGTCGTGCACAGAGAATTTTTACATGCCTTAGATATGTTTTTATGCAGACAGGTTTTGTTTCTGTTGGCTCGTTCTGTTGTAATAATTAATTCCGGATCATTTTTTGTGTGGGATTTCCCCACACTTTGTCAGGAGCGGCGATATTTGTTCCTTTATTTATTTGTATACGAGAGCCGAGTGTTTGTGACGTGGTCTCTGTTGGGAAGAGAGAGGACCCTGGGAATGAGATCCTGGGATGAGTGTTTGTGTGTGGCGGCCGTTTCTCGTCTCGGGTGTTTTTAGCTGGCGAATTATTTCGACTTGTTTTCTCGGTGCGATTAACTTACAAGGTAAGAAGAAGTCTCCTTCCCTTCTAACGTTTTTTATTCTATTAAGCGAGTTGTGCCGGCCATGATATTTTGGGATTGTCCCTTATCGGCTTTTGTAGCCCGTTTCGTCACAACAACTAGCTAACAATACCATGATCAGGTTAGTTTTCACTTTATTTTGTAACAGTTGTCACCCATGTTGCATTTCTCAGCAAGCCTATGTAGGCAATTAACTACTTCAATAATAAACGACGCCGAAAAGTTAAGTGAAGTACATGTAAACTCTTGGAAGTATGAATTTGAGTTTTGTCAGTCT
>JAHPZR010018232.1:0-2500 GCA_019787425.1 Platygyra sinensis | reverse complement strand
AGAAAATGACGATTAACCTCTTCGGCGAGGTCCAGTCGTAAAGAAAAAGCCGCCATTTTCTAATGCGCGCGCGCTAATCACGCGTAAAATTATGCGCAGTAGAGATGCGCAATGCAATTCTGGGGAATGACCTTAACTATGGATTCGCACAGAATTGGCGCAAGAAACTCACCTAAGCAAGCCAAAAATGAAATTATACAACAAAATTTTATTCTGTCAGCTTGCGCCTCTATTTATCGTGAGATTTGTCTGTCTTGTCGTGAGACCGTGAGATTAAACTGAAAAACCGTGAGTCTCACGACAAAATCGTGAGACTTGAGAGGTCTGTGACATACCTAACTCGATCTTCAACTCGAAGTCCACCTCGAAGTCTAACTCGAACTCGAACACGAACTCGAACTCGAACACGTATGCAAACTCGAAGGTTCGGGATTCCCCTACTCGGGTGGTAAATATTCAACTTAACAGTAATCTGGACGGCAAATAATAATATTTTAAAACTGCTTTATTCTTAACAGACAAAAATTTATATTTTAGCTGACAGTCGCGATTAAAGTTAAGGTATGTGCTACACCTTGGTTTTCCCTGAGAATCAAGCCATAACATCTTTAAGCATTGAAGTAAAACATATGTAAAAACTGACTTAGGTGATTCAGTTTGCGCTTCACATGAACTCTCCGAAATTAAACAAAATTTGGTTGAAATATGAGACCATAAGTCGCGGTTTGTTGGTGGTTACGACGGCTTGCCGCTACTCTCCCAATACCTTACTACTTAACTCGCAAAAGCTTGTTAACAGATTTGCGTTTACAAAATTACCTTAATGTCTTACCCTTTCCTTGTTGACTTTAACTTTGCCCCGGGCAATTTGCTTCCTGGTTATCGTTGTTTCTTCCTTCCAATGCTCAACGAACTCAAGGCAGCATTCGAACCTTCTCACTTCACCCGACCATTTCTGAGGTTTCTAAGGTTGAATCCTCGTTGCCGTGTTAATTACGGTTTATTTATAACGAAATAATAAAACACGGTATTGCATCTCAAATGAACAAAACTTAGAACTCTCATAAAACATCCATTTTGCTGACACTTTCGTCGAGAATAAGAACAATGGTCATATTCTTATTTTAAAGAGTACAAACCTGAGCCAACAGCAAGAAAAACTCCTGTTTCCTGTAACACTGCGTAGGAGCCCGCCTTGCTTAAACCTCTATCTGCTTTTGGTCTTTTGCTGATATCCTCGCTATGACAAGATATTATTGAAGGCACTTTACACTTGTCCGGAACTCGACGTGTCCATCCAATACCAAGCGATGCTCTATGTGCTGGACATACTGTCATCTGCTCAATATTTCGAGGAAAGGAGAAGATGGATGCTCTCGCTAGAATTAACTCAACTTCATTATCTATGCCTTGAAACGCAAACATCGCCTTGTGGCCGGTTACATCCCTCTGACAGTCTAAGTATAGAATACATGTTTCCCCTCTGGCTCTATACATATCTATTCTGTCTCTTCTGTCGTGACCCAGACATTGTCCCCTCGCCACAATCGATAGCCCTTGATAAATGGAGCAAGTATTAGTTCATCCCAAGTGTCCTAGATGGTTTTCACCAGTTTTTTCCGTGTTTTTGTTCAATTCTTTCAAGCTTATTGACTCAGATAATCAAAAACTGACCTGTCTCAATTAAATTAAATACAGCCAGCTATATCTTTTTTTTCAGAGTATTAATCGGTATGATACAAAACACTATGTAATATATAGGTCGAATGTTTATATCTTTCGCTCAATTCTATGTTGTATTGGAGATTCCGTGTTTAAGAAATATATTACATTAGTTTTCGCCCTTGGGAAATGTTATCGTTCCGCTTAGAGAATAAGAGACTTTATGTTATTATAATTAGCCAAATGTCTCGTATTTTCACCCAATTTTATTCTCAACTTCGCCCGAGGTGCGTGTGAAGAACAAATTTGAAATACCTAAGTTCAGTGCTGACAGGGAAAGACTTGCCTATAGGTAAGTTCAACCAATAAACCCATCGGCATCATTATAGAAAGGAGTACAGCAGCCTTTAAACGACGGAAGTTGTTCCTCATAACACAAGAAGATTTGTCTCATAAAAAAGCGGCAAGGGAAAATGTTTTTCTTGTTAATCTTGTAAAGTTTTTAATTTTTGTAAGACCTCCATACCGGGCCTGGAGTTTTACTCCTTCCTTCAAGCCAAAATGGTACTGCTAAAATATATATGTGGAGTCATAGACGTGGAACAAGTATATTAAAAAAAAAAATAACATAATATATAGATTTAGGCCAGCCCTAAAAGCGTAGGCTTCCTTAGCCGGGTTGTGTTCAGAGCCCGGATTGAGCTAACCCGAGGAAAAAGGGTGAGACTTTTGATTTGAGTTTTAATTTGTAACCTTTTTCGGTGAGGTGTTTCTATTTACTGTTTGAGTTTTCTGTTTTTGAGTTTTATTATCAGAGGGTCCTGGATGGGGGGGGGGG
>JAHPZR010018231.1:5000-10515 GCA_019787425.1 Platygyra sinensis | reverse complement strand
ATTCAAGAGTACTGACAAGTGTTAAAATATGTTCAGGCTTTCGTCAACAACAAATGACGTGTATAGGCTTGAATGAGATAAAGGAAGTTAGTTTTTCTAAGAACTCTTGAACGTTCGAACTCTGTCTGTCGAGACAGGTATGCACAAAAAAAGGAAATTCATTCTGTGCGTGCCGAAACTGCAGATTGCACTTGTACCCATTCAACGAAAAATAAGTTCAACGTTTTGCACCTAAACATTTCAACCTTGTTCCCAGTTTCCCAGGGTATATGAGATTCTCAACGTTTAATCTTTCTTTAATGCTTTTTGATTTTCGTCTTTTTCTGGTTTGACTTTCTTCATCATTGCAATCGTAAAAACAAACCCATTACAAGAGTATCATTACACTTGCATCCGGTGTTGCATTCCATTTCATCCATTACATTGTATTACATCCGGTCAGCAGTCGTGCTTCTCAGACTTCCGGCCTACTCGTTCAGTTTCAACATTCTTGGCTTATCGGCCATCGCAATATCTGACTCGATTATAGGCATTGACGTTACTTTGGATCGTTCAAAAGCATACGTTTGCTTGTATATTGATCTCGACACATCTAATTCACTTCCTGGTTGGATAATATTAATGAATTTAGATGCTCGACGGCAGAAATCTCAAGTATTACGACCATGTTTTGAACTTGTCAACTATTCTTTGTCAAGTGTAGGCGGGCTACTTGTATCATCATCTGTGGTCTGAAGCACGGCAAACTGGATATTCGATTGGAGTAACCGTTAGATTAGAGTCTGTGCTAGATTTGCTCAAGAAAATGGAGCGAGCGAAGGAGAGACACTGGAGCAATCACGCGACGAAAGTAACCTGAAGAAATTCCCAAAAACCTTCAAGGTAGCTTTTGTATCAGTTCATATATATCTTCAAATTCGTTGGCAAAAACCTTATTAACTAAGTGGAGGTCACCATCAAGATGATAAAAGATACCTTTGAAGCTGATTTTCTCTGTCTAAAGCCTGTTTGAACCAAATACTAGAGCCCTCAAAATTGCCAATTTTTGAATTTTTTGCAATTTTCCGCAAGTGTCTCCACCAACCATTGCCAGAATATAATTTTCCCCAAGTAGATTTTATGATCTGTAGAAACTTCAATATCTATTTAAGCTCTGCTGCTAATTTCGTGCATGCGGAAAGAGTACTTTCAGAGAAATTACGAATATGGTTGTGCTTGTTTTTTCCCGCTTGTCAAAATGGCTGACAGGGGACATTGTAAAACGAGCATTTTCTTCTTGTCTATAAAACCCAAAATATTTTAACGGCCAATTTTATAAACTGAGAGAGTGGCTTTACCATCTGTATGAATTTCATTTGAATTGGCTCACGTGCACCCGAGAACCAGAATCGTTTACTTTTACTTCTTGAGAGTGAATTTTTTGGTCAGAACATAGACTTCAGGCCGACAGGATCAAGTGTGGTTACCATGGCAACGATGCATCTGCCGATCCAAATATGGTTTTTTTTGTTTATCCCCAAAGGTAACCTACCCACACACAAAAATTGAAAGGGGTTCAATTGTTTCATTTCCAATCTTGCTTTACTTTCCTGGAAAATTGCTCTTAATTATGCTATAAATATATACCTGAAGTTATGAAAACCAGGTCGGCAAACTTAAACATTTTGTGTAACTTTTCAGAACTTCCCCTGTCTAGCATTAGCATGTTTACTGTGTTGTTTACGGCTGATGTCAATTTTTTTTTCGTTTATTTTTTAAGCTTGCTCTCTGCTTAGGGATTTGTTTTCAAGTAGATGTAGGCATAATTACCCCCCCCCCCCCCCTGCTCAACACCCGCTCCGACCCGCCCCTATGTTTTTGTCCCTACCCATAATTCTCTCTTTAATACAAGTGACACTGAGTTATTTGAAATCAGTGCGCGCCTAGAGCTGGTTTTGGTGCCGTTTAGCAGTTTACTTTTAGATATTGTACAGTTATAATTATTGAAAAGAAATGTCACATAACTTTTTCGTATGCAATAATTATTGGGCTGCAATGTCACGTAACGGAGTCTTTTATGCTGAAATGTAGAAATCAATTCCATGCGAAATCCTGTTGTTTATCGGGCAGCGAAAAAAGTATGGTTTTGCTGACTATTTAGGTTCCTATGCAGAGGAGGTTGGACACGGTCCGAAATGCAGCATGGGTAAATAATCCAATGGGCTTCAGTTTACGCGAGCTCTCGTGGCGTTCGGATCTCTGACCAGGCGACCGAAGATACGCTTAAAGCGGAATTTCGCTCATATTTTCGATATAAATGCTGGACATCGAACGTTCTTCTGCCCCACAATTCTCTGGATTACCTTACCTTCACATCGTGATCGATGAAGACAACAAAATCATGGCTTTTTCTGATCGAGTCTCAGAGTAAAGATGAGCCCACGCGTGATCGAGCGATCAATCGAGATCCTACAAACGCAGATATATGATTACAACTATTTTCCCTACATATCCTGCCACATTGTAACGTATGGCAACACCTGAATACCCGTGCTTCCCGAGTAATGCAGGTTTAATTACGCTTCTCATCGAATTGCCTTGAATAAGTCGCGACTGAAAATTTTAGCTCACCTAAGCTTGAATGCAAATTGCTTATATTTACTTCAGGTTGTCGTTGTTTACATTTAATTATACGTTCAAATGCTTAAATGTTCTACTTTATTATTTACCGTGAACTCAAGAAACACTGTTTATGCACTGTGCCAACATGTCATATGTATCATTGCCTGAGATATAGTTATTATCAACAGAAGTTAGTAACATTAAGGACTGTGCAAGGAGTTTACTAGTAAAGATCTGTTTGCAAGTAAAGATAATTTTTTTTCAGTGATGTCATAGTTACTAGTGTGTAAGCTTTAGCAATACTGTACCTAAATCTGGTCATGGAAACCTTACATGTACATGCATGTCATAATGATGTGAGATAGTGCACAATTTTAGGTATACCCTTTGCCTTGGATTATTTACATTGTTGTAAACTGACATATTCCCCATAACTCAAAAAATTGCAAAGTCAACCAAGCAAGTTACAAAAAGTCAAGGTGACCAGATCAATGGGCAATTAAGGGGTTACCGGGGTATGACAAGAATTGTATGTTTTTGTTTAATGCAGTTAAGCTTGGCAGCCCCTGGCAGTCAAACAGCCCAGATTTCAAAATATTATGTCTTTAATGTTGAAACCAACTAGGCTGCCATACTACAGAAATGTTTTAAATTGGTCACTTCTCTTGTAAATAAAAACCTTGATCTGTCCTTGGAGATAACAGAACATAAAAATTAAAAAAAAAAAAAAACCAATGGCTGATAAATTCTCTGCATTCAGTGACCAGCATGCTCAAATTCAAGGCCAAAAATATATAAAGAAAAAAGACAACATGAGATTCATCACTTTACCTGTATTTCAGGATTCTAAAATGATTTTTGTGTCTAGTTTTACTTAAGAAATTATAACGTTTTGAAACGAACCTATTGTAATGCAATGTTTGACCATTACTGACTGTTGACTGGATTCCCATTGTCTTGCTTCATGCTATAAAGTCAATGGAGAATAGTCACCATATTAGTTTTGAGATTTTAACAGTGTTTGAAAATAAAAACTAGAGATGACTATTGTGACATGTAAGTGCTCATGTGGGGTCTTGATTGCCAATTTGGGCTAGACTCTTAGGGAAACATCCATCACCATTCAGTAATTCTGGGCAAGCCAGACAAGTATTGATGTCAAACCTGGCCTTGTACCAATATGAGGTACAGTACAGGTAGGTACTTAACACATGCACATGCCCAAAACAGATGGCAACAAACAAATATCTCCACAATCCAGAGCAATCTTTAATTGAAGTATGTTATCAACATTTATATTACAGCCTGAAACTGGCGGTCAAGAAATGCATCATAGAATATTACATTAAACAACCTGATATTCCGGCTAATAATTTGGAGCAAATTTTTTTCCAAAACGTGAAAGTAAATAATTGATATTGGAAGCTGTTTCCTTCTCATAAAGGCGAGCTCATCGAGCATACTCAAAGCTACATTGTAGACAGACAGCATATGAATAGGGGCTATCTCTTTTCATTCCACAGCTCCTGGTTACAACACTGGTTATGAATTAACATCCATGGTAATCATTTCTTAACAATTGTGTACACTCTGATGCTGTTGAGAAGAATTGCAAAGAAACATTGACCTATGTGTACAAGAACTTTTAAATATCACAGAAGCAACAAATGAATTGCTTGAACAACTGGATAATTTGTTGTTAATTTTCCCTCATCATAGAGAGGCAACTTTTCCCTGAATTAAAGTTAGCCTGTAAAAACATAGGCAACAACAGGACCGTCGCTTTTGACTGTTCACGAGTCTCTTGAGCCGCTGTTTGAAGACAGACAGTGTTGCAAGTTGCTTAAGAGAAAGATGTTTTCTCAATTCCTTCCTGCTGAAAAGACAGTTTGGCGCCTGTTTTGTATTCTAAATTTTGCGGTTTAGGATTGTCAAGGTATTAGGTATGTCAAGGATACCTGTATGCATCACGGAGCCAAAGAACGGGATGGGCAGAGGCACTGCCCAACCATAATCACAGTTTTATGCACACAATATGCAGTTAAAAACGCCTTCTGACAAACACAAGCTCAACTTTACGACCCTTTCTTAATGAAATCTGTCATTTTATGCTTTTGCTGAAGGTTACGTGGGAAGCTTAAAGAAAAAAACAGGTTCCTGTTGCCAAATGTCATCGAAAGAGTCTATCTTAGGTCTAATATATAGATTAGCCAAGCCTAAAAGCTGAGATCCAGAGCCGAGTTGTTCAAAGTCCGATTAAGTTAACCCAGGTAAGCGAGAATTTTGATTTTGATTTTTTAACTTTGCAGTAAGGTTTCCCGTCTATATTGTTAGGCCGCGGTATGGCCACATGGTACCTGTCAGCGGATAAACTCGTTGATTATACTACGGATGTTCTAAAAAAAGATATACGCTTTAAGCAAGGCGTAATGATTTGGGCAACTTTTAGCTGGAGTATGGCGGCAATGCTTTTTGTAGGGCGCACGAGCCTGCGATTCATGTCGCTACCCATGTTGACCATGAAGAAGGAGTTGTATGGGCTTCTATCTATATGCCATGCCTGTGGTCCTGTTCCCATATTTATGGTGCTCCGCTGGGTGACCCTTTTGGCGCTCAGTGCCTCTGCTCTTATTTAGCCCGGTGACTGCCTTCTTTTCCTACGTGGTTTAAAACTCTTTTGTTCAAGATCTTCTCCTTCAGTCCAGAATCATGAAAATGTCATCCGATATATCTCCACGAGACAAATGGTTTCAAAGGGGCGTTTTCGATGGCAAGCTGTTCAAAAATGTCCTATGAACAAATTTGACATAGGAAGGTGCCCATGCGCGTGCCCATCGCGGTGCCATGGGTCTGTAGGAAGTGTTGACCATTGAAAGAGAAATTGTTCATTCCAAGGATCATTCGCATAAGGTCG
>JAHPZR010018228.1:70000-81488 GCA_019787425.1 Platygyra sinensis | reverse complement strand
AATGTTCCCTAATATTGACAACAATCTGGGAATAAGAGCTGTCACTGATGCTCTCAATTCACGGGAAGTCCAAATTCCATCAACTGAATGTATCGTTGAAGCTGTTAAAATCTGCTTAGATCACAACAATTCCCACTTTCAGGATCAACAATTTTTGCAAACTCATGGCACCGCAATGGGCCCTAAAAACGCGTGTAGCTACGCTGATTTAGCAATGGGTATCATCGATCAAAAAGCCAAATCTGGGGTGACCAAACCTAAACTATGGTGGAGATATCGGGACGACATTTTCGATCTTTGGACTCAGGGAACCACAAAGCTCAAGGAATTTACTGAATTCATTAATTCATTATACCCCACAATCAAATTCACCATGGTATCATCAGAAATTTCGCTCAATGTTTTGGATCTCACCCTCCTTTTAGTTGATGGATTTATTCAGACAGATATCTACTCCAAACCTACGGACCATCACATATATTTATTACGCAATAGTGCCCATCCATCACATTGTACCAGGGCTATTCCATTTGGAGTCGCTACTAGAGTTCGCAGAAACTGTTCCACAATTGAAAAGTTTGAGGAACGTAGCAAGGAATATCAGAATTATCTAATTGATCGGGGTTACCACCCTTCTAAGGTTAAAACACAATTCAATAAGGCCAAAGATACACCCAGGGAGGACCTCCTTTCACCTAAAGAACGAGAGAAAAAGGTTATTTTCCCCCTTGTGGTTAATTTTAACCCACATTTGCCAAATATTAGCAAAATCATTAAGTCTTATAGCCATTTCATTTATGATTCACCCACTGTAGCACAGATTTTTCCCAAAGGGTCAATTATTCCATCTTATAGAAGAGCCAAAAACATCAAAGAGCTTTTAGCGGGACCCAAGGGATCTAATTATAATAACAACGACCATTCTGCTACAGGTTGTTTTAAATGTAGAAAAAAATGTGATTTATGTAAGAACTATTTTAAGGAGGACAAGATTTTTTACAGTACTAGTACAGATCGTTATTACACTATTAGGCAACATCTTGATTGCAAATCCAGAAACGTAATTTATTTGGCCACTTGCAAGAAATGTAAGGTTCAGTATGTTGGTTCTACATCCAATGAATTCAAGGTCAGGTTTCGAAATCACAAGTCGGCTATGTTAACAAATAAGACCACGTGCGAATTAGCCGTGCATTTCAATAGGGTTGAACACCTGATGTCTGACTTTGAGTTCATTGTAATCGAAAAGGTTGTAAATGAAAGTGAAGACCACCTTGATAGGCGTTTACTCACAAGGGAAGCTTTCTGGTGCTCCCAATTGTGTACCCTCCATCCTCACGGCCTTAATAAACGATCGGAATTTAACTCCAAAAATAGAATTAGGTTCAATCAATAAATTTTATGCATTTTTAGCCATTATCCGATATTGTCTTTTTATTCATTTTTATTCATTTTTAGTTTTTTAATTCCTTAATTTAATGATTTTTTTATTCAATTTAACAAATAAGGTACAATGATCTATTCAAGTGTTTTCTTTAAGACGTTCAAAGGCTTTTCTTTAGGAACTTGTTATTTTTGTTTACATAGGCTAGCTCAGTGGCTTACATCGGGGAGTTTATTACGGTATCTTCCGTTTAAGGACCCCTTTATAGGATACTGTTGTCTGACTCACTGTTCCAATTATTCAAGGACTTATAGTTTGGATTTTGTTACGTTAAACATTTCATCGTGCCTTTTTCTACGTTACCGCCTTATAGTTTTTACTTTTTCCATTTTCTGCTACGTAACCCTTATGCAACCCTCGCTTTTGGATACAATGCTTTTTAATTACTATTGTCAAGGTTGTTACCCATCTTCAAAATTATTAACTCTATTGTTTACTTTACGACACATTAGAAAATTGCAAATTTTCATTTTTGTTAAAGTTGTTTTTCTGTCTACTAATCAGCTCGTTTAGTCACCAACTCATTAGTTTTGTTTGCATTTTTCCTGTTATTACGTAATCTGTTTACTTCTTACCTATCACTTTCTTAGCTATTTAAGATATTGTAATCGACTTAGTTTTAGCCAAGTATTTTTACCTGTGAACACTGAAGAAGCCCGAAGGGCGAAACGTTTGTTCAACGCATTAAACATGGACCTGTGAGTAGTTTGCATTTGACTTCTTTTTTCATTCAACCTATATATATATATATATATATATATATATATATATATATATATATATATATATATATATATATATATATATATATATATATATATATATATATATTGTTTTTTTTTTTTTTTTGGCCTGAGATTGCTATTTCTATATTAGCATGATTAATTCTGGTAACGGATCCATGATATCTTTAATGAAATTATAACTTACAAAACCATCAATTTATCAGAAATTCCTTCCAGTGTTCCTGCTTCTATATGAGAAAGTTTGTTCCACGAAAGATCACTAAAAATATATAAATAAGTAAATAAATAAATAAATAAATGATTGAGCAGTTGTAGGTTTCAATGAACATTATTATCAACAATTGTAAGCCAAGCCAATAAACTTATGAAAATCAGAATGAGTCCAGACAGCATTTTTTTTTTCGTGTTAAGCTTATTCACGCATCCGCATGTTTTTAATCCGCAACGTTTTCATTTTAGATAGGGCTGCGCTTCCGTCCACGCGCGTCCGGCGAATCCAGATATTTTTTAATCCGCTCTCCAGAAAGGTAAATAATAAATCTGCAACAAATCAGATAACGCGTGAACAGGAAATATTTTGAATTCGGAAGCGAGAAAAAGTTGCGGATTCAAAAGTATGCAAATACGTGTGGACGGGGCGTAAAATAAATACATGCAGTATCATGCCAACAACCTGTAGGCTATTTCTTCGGCTTTCATTTACAAGAAGCTTATTAATTTACATACCGACTTCTTTAAGAACACGATAACCTGATCAAAAGTGAGAAAACACTTGATTGGACAAAACACTCCTGACCGATATTTTTTTCTGAGTACGGTGCCGAAATGAGTTGGTCTGTCTGAGACATGAGCCGTTTGTAAAGAAGCTGCGTCGGTCATAAGCTCGATTACCAGCCACTGTTCCAGAAAGGAGCTGGCGCTCCCTTCCAAACTCTCTCGGAGAAGAACTTCGTCCGGACTAGAGAGAAACTGAACCTAAGTTCAATATGCTGAATCTGCGGAGCGATTCAATCCGTGAGAAAGTGTTTCTTTAGATCGTGTAAAAACGTAAAATAACATTATAAAAAGAGCATTTATTTCATGATATCAAAGACCAACGCTTTAGGAGAAATTTATTTACTGTTCATTTTTTTATTTTTAACGTACGTACAGATGAACCAAGTTTTTCATAGCATGGAAAGCTCCACTCTGGATGTTTTCTAGGTGGCAATGCCCCAAGGCTCTGAAATTAAATGGAAAAATGTTAGTGAACTCCATCTGAAAGAGTGAGGTGAAAATGCGTAAAAAAGACTTACAGATATTTCATATTATCAAAGCCATCGAAAACATCCGAAGTAAGGTTAGGTCCAATTTTGTTACTCTCAATATCCCTGTTGAAAGAATGAGAATTGATAAGTGTTATAGTTTTACTTACACAAGTAATGTCGAGGATATTTTTTTTCAGGACATTTCAATTATTTTCTAGGCTAGTAAATAAGAAAACGGACATAAATAGGGATTGCCACTACCAATCAAAACCAAGGAGGGTAAACGAGATGATCATTTTCTTAACGATGCACTCCTCTAAGATTCAGGGTCAAAGAACTCAGGGGCCTTGACATGGATAAAGAAAACTGACATATATGTAGTTCACGAGTTAGCTATTTACACGAGCATGTTCACTGGGTTAAGCTCAGCGCTAACCAAACCTTTGCAATATTTAAAGCTGTTTGTACTCATAACAAAAATAATTCAAAAAAATATAATAGGTAATAATGACTAAAATAGCTGTCAAAATTGTTCCGTAGCTCATAAAATGCAAAATAAAATATGACGACCGCTTTTTGAAAAGCATTTCTGTCGTGTGCAATTCAATTCAATTTGATACAGCAGAAATACGATTCATTCATCGCCTTTGTGTTCAACTTAATTCAGAATTAATACTGTCGGATATGTCCATCAGCGAAAATGTTATAAACGTGAAGTATCTTATAAAATGCAGCAGTTTGTTTTGCAATATGTTCAGGTTGCATTGGGACAAGAATTGCCAAGTTTCCTCTCTCTATTTGGCGGGACCATACTTACGCATGCTCAGAGATTTTATCATAATGTATAAATTAGATTCCACACGGGAAAAATTTGACGTTTGACTCGATGTCGCATTTCTGTTGCATAATGCGAGAAGACCAGTCTATCGTGCGACGGGAATGCGGCAGCCGATTCAGGCGTTGAATTTCTGTCGAGTTTAATTCATTGAACTGAATTTGACGCGGCAGAAACACAACGTATAAACCGAGCCTCACTGAATGTGCAAGTGAAAGATACTCTAATCAAAGGTTAATGATTAAACAGATAGGGCATTTAAAAAAAAACAACAACAAGATAGTACAGTCGCACAATCATTCTTTCCTTTCTCTGGTGGAAACCAGTTTTCAATAGCTGGCATTTATTAGTCATTTTATTGATGATTTATTTTTTTTGAAAACAGAAATACCTAACGTAGCTTTAAGTAAGACAGAACATACTTACAGAACACTGAGCTGTGTTAAATTGCTATTTTTTTTTTCAAACACTTTTCAAAGTATGGAATAGTGTCTTTAAAATGTTGAACTTTACAATAATTAAAATTTCCTTGCTCCGGTGGAAACCAGTTTTAAATAGCCGGTATTTATAAGTCATGATCATTTTATTGATGATTTAATTTTTTGAAAGTAGAAATACCTAACGTAGCTTCAAGTGGGACAGAACATACTTACAGAAACCTGAGCTGTGTTAGACCTGTTAGAATGATCTTTAAGGTACTGAGTGATAGCAAGTTATCTCTCATTTCACTAGAAATAGAAATCAAGGAAACAATTTGAATGTCAAGTAACCATGGTAGCTATAGTAACAATGACCAAGCAACGAACCGTTTTCACCTTCAGGTTTCCATGAATCGAGTCTCACAAGACGAACTTACATTATAAGTCGAATAACTAATTTTTACTAGACTGTTCACAGCCTCTCTATTTATGCACGCGAAATAAAAAGCGAACGAAGCGAGCAAGGGGGTGCGGAGTTGAGTTTGCGAGCGAAGCGAGCTAAAAAGAATTGAGTCCTCTATTTTGCCCTGGCGTCCACTTCTCTCGCTATTCTATCCGCGCGTTCAACGAACGAATGAAAATAAGAGAAAACAGAGGAATGTGAAGAGTGTACTTTTTACTCCCAGTACTACCTAACCCCGAATAGAGGGACTAAGACTAAAATAACCAGAAATCTAACTTGAGGAGGTAGTCATCTATAGCTCTAACAGTTAATAATTCATAATCTGTTTTGAATGTTTAAGAAGAACTGCTATACAAAGTTTTCGACCTCCAAATAATCTTGATCTTGCCGTGTCTGTTGTAGTAATTGCGTCTAGAGATCTCAAAACACGAGCGGGAACCATCTCTGCCTTCAGGAAAGAAATGCTGCAATACACTACAATTTCTTATAGATATCACTATTTATAATTAAAACTCACATTTTGACGACTCTATCCGCAAGATAAAATCCTTCTTTAATGCAATTCCCAGTGAGATTTCTTAAACAATAACCATTACAACATTAGCTAACTGGCACCTGCTTTTGTCTCTTGCCAAGTATTTTTTTTCAATATTCTTTCAAATAGACCAATTCTTTAAAATATTATTTTTATGTTTTATAATTCATTTTAGGCAGGGATATTCTCCGGCTTAATCAATTGACTCGTAAATAAAGTAATTGTCCTGTATTTTTTATTTATATGTTGATAACCCTTACATTTTATGTGGGATTTGCGATGCCCAGTTGGGTTTAATTTGAAACTTCAAGATACAGGCAGCCCTGAGCTCAGGGCATTGGCAAGAAACACCCCGTCCTGGGGTGATACTAGGTTATTGATAACCCTTTGACGACCAAGCCTACCCCCCCCCCCCCCCAAAAAAAAAATGCATGTTTTTAACTGTTAAGTCACACTTTTGGCTGCGAATACGGATTAAGCTGAGCGGCCTTAGGTTTGATGAAAAAAGCTTTTGTTTTTTTTTTTTTTTTTTCCGATTGCCCATCTTGAACTTGTTTATCTCTTCATTTTTCTCGTTCCTTTAACTCTCGCCGCCGTTTGCATTTCATATTCTTTCTGGCCGCCGTAAAAAAAAAAAGTTGGGCGTTGGTTATGAACAAAGACTGGAAATGAGACCTTCAATTATACGTATAACGAGCCTCTTTACCACCATTTTTTTTTTTTTTTTTTTTTTGCACGGAACTGATGACATTGTTCTCAATTTGCTGCGTCAGAATACTGTCGATAGCCACAACCGACTGTTGTGCGGATAAATCTATCCTATTTCTACCATCTGTTTATCAATTTGTTGACATTTAAACTGAAGACGTCACAAGTGGTACAAAGGGCACGATCATTAAGTGGTTATATATGGCCACTTTGGAGACAAAGGGTTAACCATAAATGCATTATCTTCCCAAATTTTGCTCTTTAGAGGCTTTGCTCCGGCTAGAAAGGTCTGACCGCGCGCGGCTCGAAGGGTTGTGAAGGAACTTTGTGAGAATGAAGCGGCCGAAAGAGGAATAGCGTGTGATCCAGGGCGTCGGATTTCTCAACCCTACTCTCCTTTCCCTCCCTTTTTTTCTCCCCGCCCCATTTTCCACTAGAGAGCCTGTATACAGGCTATTTTAAGAACAAATAAAATAAAAAAAAAGCAAGTGACACTCGAACACCAACCCAAGGTCTGGTCTGAAAGGCTATATCACCTGGGCCGTCGGCAGAACGTACTCTGCCCTTTAATGCTGAGGCGGGTGCAAAGCACGCCTTTAGACGCATGGGTTAGGTACTGGCAGACCGTGGGTTTTTGTTCGACTGTGTCACTTGCTTATATTGCTATTTTAAGGGCCACAGATCCTGTTAATTAATTACGGGCTGTATATTTAAGTTAGATTCTGTATAATGGAAAGTTTGCGGAGTCTTTTAATGTCTTTTAGCCACTCAATAACGAACTGTAAAGAGCGGTATAAATAATATACACGGTGGTTTTTAAGCTCCTTACATCGACTTGAGTGACGATAAATTCCGGAAGGCGTTCTTCGGTATCAGGTTTAGACTGTTCTCTGAAAGATCTCTAAATGTAAAGAAAACGAGAAATATGTAAAAGCACTCTTACAGAAATTAAAAGTGCTTAAGTAAAAATCTAATTATAATCTAATCCAGTAATTTAATTCAATTATCTAAAAGTTCATTTCATTGATGCTATACTCTGAAAATGGTTTGCAAATAAAAATTTCCTTTCAAATGCGTCGTCTTTTGGGAAACATAGAGGTTACGAGTCCTCTCAAATTAAAAGATAGCTACATGGTTGGTTAAATAATAGACTATTTTGTATACATGTGGAGGAATACAGGCGTTATGTTAGAGAATAAACCGTATTGTTGATCAAGAACACGACGTGGTGACGAGCGTGTCTTGGTCTCGAACCCAACAAAGTGCAGCTGGCTCCCCACGAATCTTCATGGGAAATCAAAAAAGCCTTGAGTTATTATCTGGGGACGCCGGGGAAAATATCTGGCCACTGTTCTGCCGTATACTTACAGTACTAATGCATTTGATGGAACATGCCGAGGTACTTGCTTAATATCAGAGCACTTGACTTTAACCCAGGAGGATCCAAATCTAGTACAGGTGCAATTCCTCGGACAAGCAGTGTCGCATGCCACCACAAGCACCAAAACCAAAAGGACCTTTTTCATACTGTACATCTCACCCCCTCTGCTAAGACAACGATAAATGTGCATGAATATTAACCATTTTCAAACTTAGCGGGACGAGGGGGAGAACGCTTTTGAGACTATCAAACATTTTGAACGCTTGTTGCTTAAGAAGTATTGTCAACAATGTCAAATCCGAATATGGTAACTTTTAATAAAATTTACCCTGGGAAAATTTCAGTTCGACCTTGCCGAGCTTTCTTCCTTAACATTTAATACTGTAATTAATTCAAATAATACTGAGGGAAGTATCGTTCTAATTCCTTGGTATAATTAGTAAATAAACCCCTTCTGGCGGCTGGTATGTCGGCTGATAATGTCCGCGGCTGAGAGATTGTCCGAAAAATGAACATTTGCCCGAGAAGCGAAGCTTCGAGGGCAAATGTGAAATTTTGAGGACAATCTCTCAGCCAAGGACATTATCAGCCGACATACCAGCAAGCCAGAAAGGGGTTTATTTATTTTATAACCCTCCCATTAATTTTCTTTTCGCAACTGAACCTCGCGTAAACATGGTAAAAAAGCCAGTGGTGATCTGATGGCGAATGCACGGGTGATTGACGCGAGAGAACAAAGCAAATGTGATTGGTTTAACTAACTTTATTTCCACTGTGATTGGACCAAATTTGACAGGCGGTCATGTAAGTTTACCTCATAACGCCCCTTAGATCAAAAACTCGAAAACTCTGCGCTTTTGGTTCATATTTTACTGTTCAAAAACCCGACTAAAAGGAAATGTGTTTCAGTCTCAGGCAAAAATGAAATCATTTCAATTGTCACTGCGGGTGGGGCTAAAATAGAAATTACATCCGTGAAACACAGAATGTGTAAAGTCTGGAGCACTTGAAGGATGTACGTTGAAATTCGACTGCTGGTAAACCTGCTGGTTTCGTTGTTGAATTGCGGTCGAGGACGTTTCTGCCAGAGACGAAATAGCTTGAGGTGAAACAGCTGCAAGAGAAGGTTGATCTGGACTCTGCTTTGTTAGATATCGACTGACGATCGCGGAAGACTCAAACTGTTGGTCAATGGTTGGTCGTGCACTGTAAGACTCGATGGATTCATCACTTGCATGGCCTGTTACGCTCTTTACTCGGCGGTTTTCTAAGCCGGCAGCTTTGAGGACAGTTACCGACGTGGCTCGAATGCAGTGGGGAGTATAAATATGTGCAAGACCAGCTGTTTTACACATTTCTGTCAGGAGATTCTCCAGCTTGTGCTTCCCCATGGGTGCATTACAAAACCAAACTTCATCTGCTGAATGGAAAGAGCTTGCATTGTGGTTTTTCAGTTTCTGCCAAAGGGCATCGCATCGTGGATCTCTTTTTGCCAAGTACTTCTCAAGGCAAGCCACGGGACAACGGGGATTTCCCGGCCAGGCCATCATCACAGATTGACTCTCGTCTTCGTTGTCGCTGACTCCTCCGGGATGATTTTTCGTCGCTCTCTCTCTTAAGACGAAGTACTTCAGCCCGCTTGTTGTTGTTTTCAGCTGAAGGTCACTTGGTTTCATCGCGCGTTGATTTTCACGGCCTCTCTTGCCGAAGTACAGAATGGTGTAAAACCATGCCGTATTAACAAGACTTCCAGGAGTATTCACGCCAAGCTGATTTGCTGCGTAGAGAGCCTCAAGGTCTTCGTTGGAAATTGGACGCTTGTGCTTGGTGGAGGAAATCAATCCATGTCGCGCAAGATCTTTGAGCGATGCATCCAGAGCTTCGTTTGCCGGCTTAAATGCTTTATGTCGAATGATTGAAAACGGCTTTCTTTGAGGGGAACCAGATAAAAATCTGTCCAGCCCGGAACGAATGGCTTTCATTGTGTTACGGCTGTATGGTTTTCCTTCCACGTTTCTGGCTTCGACGTAAAAACGCTTCAACACTGTTGACAGTTCCGCCGGCTCCATGTTTTCAAGTTCAACAGAAATTTTTCTCTCTTTCCTCCATGCTAAAATTGGATGAGAACGGTTGGTTTATTTTATAGTTAGTAATCACAGTGTATTTATTCTCTGTGTAATTAAATGACTCGGTTTGAATTTGCTTAGGACGAAATTTTTAAAGTGTACTCGTAACTTTCTTTACCTTCAAAGACATTGACAGCGTATTTTGTCGATTTTTTTGTGTTTTGTGGAACAGCACTTGCCACCAGCTTTTCAATGTCACTGTCGCTACACTCATTAAAACGAGTTTGGTTTCCTTCCATGTTAACTGAAGGAAAGAAAAGTTGAAATTCTTGGGCTGACTGTTTTTCCTCGACGGAAACAATCAGAGGACAAATATCGACGCGGGCGGGGGTTATTGCGTGATACCTGTCCGGAAATTTAGATCACGTGACGTAAAGTAGCCAATAAAATCAATCAAAAATTAATGGGTGGGTTATAATTACTGATAAACCTCGGCGAAAATCAGTCTTTTGAGGAAACATAATTCAGAATTTTAATTTTAAAACTAGGATCGAAGCCAGTCGATTTTGAGCAGGTACGAAAAGTTCTGCGGTTGTCAATTTATTTTTTGATTCGAGACTGTTGCAGTAGGGAATCAGTAAATATATAAGATAACTTGGTTTTATCAACTGTGTGGATAATGTGAATTGGCCACTGTAAAGAGATTCGAAAGTTGACATTTCGAGCTTTAGCCCTTCGTCGTAGCGAATCGAGAAATTGTGGGTTGTGTGCAGTTTATATACACACAAACATTTTTTTTTTCTTTTTGATTTACCACCTGCTATGGAATTAAGCTCGCAAACACTACTCCGGTTGAGCTGGTGTTAACGCTCAACTGTCTTTCATTTGCGGACAATTACTATTAAAAAAAAAATCAATTCGCTTTATTCGGCATTTAAATATACTTGAGACATTTCCCATACTTTTTTTAGCATTTCTGGATATCTAAGTTCTTTCGAAGGCAACGGTTTACGCACCAGTTAGCCTCTTCCAGGCGATCAGTTAGTCAGGGCGCAGCGTAGAAAAGAGCGCGCGAATAAATAAAAAAGCGCGGTGAGAGGAAGCGAGCGAACGCGTTCTCTCGTTTCCTCTCGCCGCGCTTTTCTGCGCCGCGCCCTGACCAACTGAACGCCTGGAAGTGGCTACGCACCAGTGTGCATTACAAATCTACATATTTCCATCGTCATTCTTATTGATTTAACTTTTTCTTCTCTGGTATTTAGGCATTCCCAATTAGTTTACTTATGTGTAAGCTAGATCTACCTGACACAATAATAAAAGTTATTGATTAATTGCTGTATTCATCCTCACAATTATCCCATGTCAAGAAATCTATTCCTTATTATCAGTTATTACAAATGTCACAGAAGGAAGACAAAGGTAGAATCCATAAATAATGGTAATTGAACTGAGTGGAGTGCAATTTGGTCTGAAATCATACGCGTGATTTGAAATCACAAGTATGATTTCAGACCAAAATATTGCACTCCACTCAGTTCAATTACCACTTTATTAAATCCATTTTGAAATCGCCCAAATACAGGACTTCGCCAATTCAAATATTTCATTGATGCAGAACTGAGGCGGTTTTTAAATAAAAAGCGG
>JAHPZR010018228.1:45000-67500 GCA_019787425.1 Platygyra sinensis | reverse complement strand
CAGGGCTAGAGCTCGAAACCTCAAGTTTCGAATCTCTTTACGGTCGCCAATTCACATTATCAGCCCAGTTGATAAAACCAAATTATATATCTTATATTTACTGATTCCCTACTGTGACAGTCTCGAATCATATAAATTGACAACCGCAGAACTTTCGTACCTGTTTAAAATCGATCAGCTTCGATCCTAGTTTTTAAAACTTAAAATTTTGAACCATGTTTCTTCGCAAGACTGATTATCGCCGAGGTTTTTAATTATACCAATAAAGTAGAGCAATACCTTCCTAGGATTTGAATTAAATACAGAGAGCTCGTCAGGGTTGAATTGGAATCTGGGATTTTATGGCTTTTATGAGGGAGAAAACCCGATGTGCCTGGAGATATATTCTTAAGACAAGAACCAAAACCAACTCAATCATGACACAAGGCCAGAACAGACCACTTGGCCAGATTGGTGGGACGAGCGCGATCTTGCCGCTATGCCCTGTCTGCTCCTCATAATGTCGTAAATATATTATATCAACAAAATGTTTCTGGATCGTGTTCCTTAATTATAAAATTGAACAGCCTTTAGAAATTCTAACGGCTAATAATTTCCGGGATAACTATGAACTTAAAAAAATTGGAAGAACTGACAGTTTGTACAGCTAAAATCCTTTGTTTATATTTAAATAATTCAATGATTTATATAGTACAAGCAGATGTCACTTCAGTAGGTTCTACGTCCTCTACTAAATTGAGCATAGACTTAAGGGTTCGCACATGGAAAATCTTGGGAGACTCGCGTGAGACGCATAAGGATTTGAACGAGGAAGATAAAAGTTACGCAATTTTTAGATGCCCAGCAGAGGATCATGACGATCAAAAGACATAGCAGTGTTGGAAGACGAGAAATTGCATTGTGTCTAAATTTTCCCACAAACCGTAGTATAGCCCAGGTTAGAAAAAAGGTATGAAAAATGTGGTCCCTGAAATTAATTTGATCATTTTTTTTTCCCGAGAAATCTTAGGTTAGTAATTTGCAAGTCTTTCGGTATTTATTAATTCTGTGAAATACGACATAAGATTATTTTTCTTTTTCTTCTAATTTTTATCGCGTTTACCCCAATTAAAACATCCTTAGATAAGATCGCGACGGCAAAAGGTACTGAAATCCATTGAAATAAGCTATGTTCAGGCGTGCAATTTCCTTACCTTACCAAGAAACAGCGACGCACAGATTGAGTTTGGCAATGAGTTCTTACAGAAGCAGCAAGCTAAGCTAAGTGATTGATTTAGCTTTCGGGACCTCAATGACTTTGTCTAGACAGAAATCTTTGGTCAATGATACGAGCCGGAAGATTTTCTAGACCAATCGAGATTATGGTAATTTTACTCTCGAATCGTTTCATGTTTACGTACCAAGTTTGGAGTACGGAAATGATAAATCAATCTTTTCTACCATTACATGCTTCACAGAATTTAAAAAAAAATCTAAACCCGGCTTGTATTCAATAGTTAACAGGTTAAGTAAATGTCTGGCACACCCATCACGTTCCTTACACTCAGGAGGAAAAATATAAAAATAAAACAAGAAAAAATGAAAACAATGAAACTACTTGCACTTTATCAACTAATTTAAATAAAAGATGCATGAATTCAGTCAATGTTGCAGCATAATTCATTGTGGAGGGGAAGGTTAGGTTTTTGGATTGGCCCTAAAAAGCGCACGGAGTTGTGAATCTTTGCGGTAAATTGAGCGGATTCGTAGATTTTCAATCCACAGGGGATTGTGGAACAGGTGTGAATTCTTTGCGCCGATTCCGGACTGTGCCTGTCTTGATGTTTGAATTTTGGGTCCTAAACGAAATTTGCCTGCTTTATTATTTATACCAAATTAATTTCACCTGTTTTTTTTGAACGTTTGCACTTAATTTCTGTTTTTGGACGTGGTTATGGTTTTAAATTTGAACAAAAAGTTTGGCGGACCGTCCTATTTGGCTTGAAATAGGAACAGATCGGCACATTTGCATACCCCAATTCACCTCCAGTGCAACTCACTGACTCTGCAGATATATGATGGTCATAAAACTAGCCTATTTGCCATCGAAGGTTCGTTTCTTGGGTAGATATTTGTCTATGGGTTTTTGACGATCGTACCAAGTCATCCAACAACTGATGTGATCATGGTCATATGCATCTCCTCTTTCGAAGTTCGATCATGGGGAGTAGTGATCTACGATTGATTGATTGATTGATTGATTGATTCATTGATTGATTGATTCATTGATTGATTCATTGATTGATTGATTGATTGATTCATTGATTGATTGATTGAAGCTCAAGTGGTTGTTTCAGCACGATAGAAGGAACCACATGTACTCATGCTTCCTTGATGCTGAAACACCGTGAACCTCAACCAGCAACGTACTGTAAGACTATCCGTAATGCCAATAGGCATTGTTCGTACGCTTTTACGATGTTTGGGACAACCTTAATCGAAACAGATTCTTGAACGGAACGAAAATAATATGTCAGAGGGAACTCTGTGAATGGGGGTGATTTCAGGGTCTAGACAAAGAACCAGTTAAAGAGCCAGACTTGAAAAAAAGGAGAAACTTGACTCAATATATTGAATGGTAAGCGATTTCATTTTTTCAATTGCGTGATAATTAAGCTTACTTGCGTGACGTGAAAACCACCAATACATGTCAGTGCCTTACACTGCTTGGTAATTTAATGCCCCTTCGAACTGGAAACGTTAAATCCCACCTCAAAAACAAATTATTGAATACACGAGCTTCCCTTTGATGGAAGTGTCTGTCTTGAAGGCAAAAAAACCGGGAAGCTATTCTCGTTAGTCTGGAAAATAAGGTATTTTAAGGCACAATTTTATTTTTAGCGACACCGATTGCAAAGCCATTTCCCCAACAAACCCTAATTTTCATTACAGCTGGTCTCCCAAATCAAAAGAATCTAAAACAACGCTGCGCACCAAACCAAGGTTCCACAACCACCAATTTAACTGCTCCTGAACATTATCTCAGTACAGACTGGGTAATCGTTTGCATGCAAACAGCACAAGAAAACTTCGCAATAGTGCGAAACCACATTCAACTTTAAAACAACTGCACTTCCCTGCAATTTAACCAGGCTACCCCGAATGCATACCAGGTAATAGGCTTGTGTTTAGGCAACAACACCACACCCAGCTAGACACAAGGCTCCTTAGTTTTGGGGGAGACGCTTAGCTCCGAAAGACAGGTATAACGCCCGGTACAGTCTAGCACAAAGCATGTCCTTTAAAATAACCCCACCCCCCCCCCCCCCTGGAATTTAATCACGCTACCCCAAATGCTTACCAAAACATAGCCCTATGTTTGTGCAACAACTGACCTCGCTAAACTCAAATCCTCGTCTATTTGAATGAGACACTTTTTTTTTATTAATTTTCACTATAACTATTAACAAAACTACTTACAAATATATGCAATACCCTACATTACTTACACTACTCGCACTATTTACAACACAGCACTATATTACGTTTTCTTTCACTTTTGCACACAGAACGAGAAAAAAAAAGGAACAAAAGGAAAGGGAAGAACTACTTACTACATCTGTTCTTTAATTACATATAATAAAATAAAGGTTACAAAATACTCGGCGTTCTTGTTGACCTACTTACTTTTGAACTGTTATAGACTGCTGGCAGTCTGTTTTTCTCTCGAAATCTCAGCAGGGATTATGAGGAGAGACTATTTAGCCTAAGGGAGAATGGGACGAGACATGGGCGCGGCACGCACGAGTAGAAAAACAGACTGCAGACTCTTCTCATGATTTTGAGGACATTCACACCTGTCAAAATAATCTAATTAACTAACTGAAATCAATTTTTCTTGCGGGAGTATCACGAACCGTTGCTCAAAACTCTTGAGTTATGTTCCCGAAATACGAAATGCTTTTATCGGGCGGATTTTGCAAGCAGAGCCTAAGAAGCTCGCTTCTGTAGTTAAACCAAAGACGCCTCGTGCTCTGGGGATTGCTGTTGACTTTGTAGATGATCATTTAAAGGACAAAAAGGCAACAGAATTCAACACATTGGACAAACTTTTATCTGAAGAACTGGGTCTTCTGATCCCGTTTTCAACAATCCAAGTTAATCCTTCAGTGTCTGTGCGAAGTGTGCGTTAAAGTTTGGAACGCCGTTGAGCTACCCCGTTTCTTAAAGGCTAACTTAAACCCCGTAGTAACCGATGTTGAAGCAACTTCCGATGGCTTGCGAGACTCAAGCGTAAATCGAAATCTTTAACGTCCAGAGAAAAACTTCTACTGCAGAACCAGAGAGTCAAGCGTCTTTTTTATAGGACAACGACACCAGCTTGTTTCTGTTCAGCCTAAAATAATTGGTTTTCAACAGTTTAAGCTTCTCCGAGACAATCGCGTCTTGATTTCGGGATGATTTGCCATTGCATGACTTGTACATCGCTCGGCTTTGTTATGCTTCGCACGAAACTTGTGATGCTTTATTTACCCTTCTGTCAACTATCTGTCATCGGGCACATACTGACCAATCAGGTACTCCGTTTCTGGGCTGACGGAGGGTTCGAAAAGTTAAAAAGAGTCCGCAGACGGTTTTTTCTCGTCTCGCCTTCTTCCCTACTCGGCCATACTGCCATACCGCGTTCGCGATGACTAAACACTCGTCTAAGCCCGGGCGTCTGAGTGACCCTTAGAGAAAAAAACCGGCTGCAAGCAGACTAGAACTGTTAAAATAAACTTGTTCTTACTTATTGATCTATTCTAGTTTGATTTTATTTCTTTATCTACTTTTTTAAACATTTTGGGGTTACAAATCTGAACTTTAGAATATGTTTATTTGTGGAATTTTTTTCTGTTTCATTTATGTCTCGGTAAATATAGGGTAGGTTTAATGTTTGTTGTACTCTTCACATCAGAGTGCGTAAGGAGACACAAATAAGAGAAGACTATGTTCCAAAACAAAACGAAAACTAGTCTTCTTGTTCAGCGAGGAAAGCAGAGACACTAAGAACAAGGGGATAAATTCTGGTACAAAAACAACCCTGAAATTTAACCAAGCTTAAAACGATTCAAAAATGGGTAATGACCGAATATCAGGTAATCTAGCCGGCAAATTACTCCATAAATACGCATTTTCCCTTTAGGAGGATCCAAAAATTAACTCTAATTTGATTTGATATAAGACCAAGGCATAATGTTACCTAACTAATTATATGATGTCGATATACTTGGGCGCCAATCCATGAAAAGCTTTGAATTTTAAAATTTATATCTTAAAATGAACGAACAACTGTTGGCCGTACCAGTCAATCATATGGCGTTTTTCTGTCTGACTCACCATTAAATTGATTTGAATTTACATGTTTCAAATTATGTATAGTGTTAGAATCATGCACTGCAACCGAGCTAAAAGTTAATTGTAGAAAGGACCGAGACTCACTTGCACGACTGAGTGCTCCTCTCTATAACTCCTCTTCGGAAATATTTGTATTTCAGCTCCACCACGCAGTACACAACGTGAGCAAAAAACCATTGGGCTTATTTTGCCAGTTTAGGCTGGGCACCAGTGACTATAACGATACGTTATACTACAACCTAATACAAAATCTAAGTATACAGCATAAAACAAGCGACAGAGCTGAGCGACAGTTTACACAACTACTACTCTCAGACGGAGGCCAGAAAAAACCTGCCGGAAAAAACCCCGTGGGGAAAAAAGGCGGCAGGAAATCTGGGTACGAACCATGGCTCAAACTCTAAATAGCCTATCCTACGAGGCTACAAATTTCAAACGCGTCTACCTGCATTGACTAAGAGAACGTTATACTTAGAAATAAATTTCCTTAAAAATATATAAATATTATTTTGAATGAAGAAGCTGGAAATCCAACGATGTAGTCACAAGTTAGTAGGATCCAAAGGATACACAACGCTTTGCTATATTAATTAAGTAGTTTGAATGAAGAAGTAGTGACAGCGAACTACTAACTGATCCTTCACTGATTGCTCTGTTGCCAGCAGGGTTGTCGTGATGGTGCAGTGATAGCACACCCGACTAGTAACCAGGGGGACGCGGGTTCGATTCCCACTCACGGCATATAAATGTTTTTTCATTCTAATAATACTGCTACCGTAAATACTCGCTTCTGATTGGTTGGAAGCTGATCAATTTATCCCAAATTGTATCGATAGCTGAACAATTAAATTTTAATTGTATCGGTTGCATTTGATCGGATAAATTCAAGTTTGCCGTTGACGACAAACAAGAAATGCTTTGTATGAAGAAGCAGTAGTAAATAAAAACAAAAACAAAATCGACCAAAACATAGCTACGCAGATATTTGGAGTGAGCTACCGAGAGGAAAAATCCGAAAGGCTGCATTGAAAATCTCTCGCTTGAGCATCTTGAAGAGGTTCTCGGAGATTTCTACACCGAATTAAAGTAGTTAAAGAAGAAAGACGGCAGCTGCGAGCCAGAGTCGGGATCGGCTTGTCGATTAAACACAACTTGGTACTTAGTGACTCAACATTTTGGTTTAAGAGGAAGGCAAGAAGACTACAACTCGCGCAGTGAACGCTTCAAGTCTGCAAAGAATGAAAATGGCCGCGACTATATGTCATGTTTGCCGAGTCAAGCCCTACGAAGATGAGAATATCTAATTCAAGGAAGGATGGTCGTTCCAAGAAAGGAGGCGACTAGTAACAAAAATGTCCAGCTGGCGTTTCTGAAGAATTCATGAGCCGCGGACCAAGCAAAGCAATTTAAGTCCATGGTTTGAAAATCTTAAAAACTTACAAACTTCGTTGACGAACACACCGGTCACTTTGAACTAGTCTTCCCATTTCAACTTCACTTGTCTTTGCACAGTTATCCTCAGTTTTCCCGAATGAACTCGTCCTTGTATCTTTAGCTCCATGTCATAGTTTAAATTAAGGCTGTAAACTTTTCTTAAAAAGATTTCACGCAAGTTTTGTCAATAAATAAAACGCTTTTGATACCGTCTCGACTGGTTTCGACGTGCATTTTCTTTCCTGTACATGTTGATTATTCATCAAAAAGTCGCTCATGCGTTCAGAGTTTTGACAGCTTCAAAGCCAATGAAATTGAACTTAATGTTACAAACTTGGAACTTGCTCGTCTATGTGGCTCGTTTTCGAAAGAAAAATAATATCGTATGGAGAACTTTGGCGCAAATTGTTGAGAAACTTAAAGACTAAACTAACATATTTTATCACACCGTTGCTTCATTCTAGCATCCCTCAATAGCAAAAAGACGTCAGCCAGAAGCTTGTATTCACGGTTGCCGTATTATTAAAAGGAAATCGGTCTTCTTTCTCGAAACAATTAGGGATTAATTGTACTTGTGAACAGATCGGACTTTTTCTAATTTCCACTCGTGGCTGCGGCAGCCACTCGTGGAAATTACTAAAAAGTCCGATCTGTTCACGCGTACAATTAATCCCTAATTGTTTCTCGAACAGACCGATTTCCTATACAAAAAGGATCAGTAAGCTCTGATTGGCCGAGAGGCGTGTTTGCATGAGAGTATGTAAACATGGTTGTCACGTCACGCTTTCTGTGTTTCCCCGGCACAATTTAAAACCATTTCAAAGCGGATAGTTCAACTCTCAAGTACAAATTTAAAGGAATTTAAATGAAGAAATTTTTGCCAAGTTTTGATTTGGCGATTGACCATCTCAGTTTCCCTCAGACCCGTGGAAAGAAAGCAAAAGAAAGAAGAACAACAGCCCATTGCATGCCTCGATGTAAGTGAGTTAGACGACCTTGCCTAGGGAGCTCAGGCAAAGACAACAAAATATTATAGAACAAAATACACAGTAAACGTTTTTCAAAATATTTTTTGCATTTAATTACTACAGTAAAATTCTCAAAATCACATTCTTTTTTTGAAAAAGATGTGCAATAAAATTAAACGCCAACTAAGCTTATATTGCTACAGTCTGCGAAGAGAAATCTGTTCAAATCAAATTTTACACGGCCGATCGGTTGCCGTGTTTTGGCTGTCAAATGTTCAAAAAATGACCACTAAAACTTGGAAGAATGTACCAGACAGCTCACCAGACTGATGGATTTAATGCCCTTCCACTTAACTGCATTAACTCAAACTTGCCTGCTTGTGCTATGATTCCAAACCAGCAAAACTTCACAAGGCACGATGAGCGATTCAGCTTCTCAACCGTCTTCGCGGGCTGCCAAATCGGGCAAGTTTGCGTCACTTTCAAGAGCGATCAAGTACAGTGGTTTCATCTTGAAGTTCTTTCCATACAGAGTCGTAAATCTTTTAAACATTTCTTCTGTTTTCACCGAACTTTAGGCATTTCTCCAGCTATCGCTTTCATTTACACGGCGCTCGCTTGCTTGCTGACGATTTTGCCACAAATTTTGTTTTTTATAACGCGAAATTTCATTGGTTCGTGCATTATCAGATGCGCGTTTTGATTGGTTAGTTTGAAAGATGATTGTCTAGAGCGTGTATTGAGAAAAGCTTTTTGGATCAAGAAGTCAATAGACAAAATTGCTCTTCATTTGTCGAATTAATTTGAGAAATATTTTATAAAAGCAATAGAAAACTTTTATCCTGTGTTTGCATAGCCTGATATAAACACTTGAATATCAAACGAGGTGTCGACCTAGAATGACTATCTCGCGTGCTACAAATCTCTTATATAACCCTCCTTGACAACCCATAATGCACTTCGACTGGACTGGTTCCAGTCGCCACTGCTTCAGTGTAGCAGAAAAATTTCATTTCCGGCTAATTCGTATACACTCAAAACCCAGAAATTCCATTTCTCTCCAAACAAAACAAACAAAAGCGCTTAAGTCGATATTGCTCGAAGCACAGCCAGTTCCCACCTACTCTCTGGCACATTCTCATCCTGGGATTCCGTTTATTTACCAGTGCTAAAAGTACTTCTACGAGTGGACTCAAGTCCTCAATATTTTAGCGTTTAATGAAGGTCATATAAATAATGATAATGTTAAGGATACACAAGTATACAGAACATTAGCGTCACGGAATGAACAAGAAAATCGTGAATATTATCACCCCCCCCCCCCCCCCATCTCCCCCTAACCCTACGTATTATTTTGCATTGTTTCTCAGAAGAACTTAAAATAACACAACCAATGTGCGTCACTAGACATCTCAGTTTTCAAATTGCTGGAGGAACAGGAAGGGTCGTTACGTACTCGCGCTTTCCGAGAATACCCGGGCGGTTGTTTATACATACACGTCCTCTGTAGCTCGTTAAGAGACAAAAGGAGGTCTGCGTGGGAAGTCAAAATGTTTTAGGTTTATATTAGGGACAGTAATTGTTCAGGGACTTGTGCATCCGAGACCATTTCTACCTAAAGTTGTGCAATTTGTCTCGCGACTGTCACATAGTAGGGGCGGTGTAAGCATAACGTGTGACATGAAGTCATTCTAATTGGTTGTGGAGGGACTAGAGATTGAGACACCCTCGGATTAAGTGACAAAGTGAAAATATGTTTCAAATTCCCGTTTTGTCATGTTTGCTTGACCTCAATTGCTATAAGGGCTTTTGCTGTGAATTTGAAATAACACTCTGATAACACAATTTACACCAGCACGTTCGGATCATATTCAAAGAGCGCGTGAAAATTCTCACAATGCCCATAGGCTGCGGTCACATCAGGGCTACTAACTATAGTTAAGATGGAGATAACTATAGTTAGCTATTTCTTTAATGCGACTGCTTCTCTGTTTGCTCTAAAAATAATAAAAACAACAACAACAACAAAAACAATACAGGCTAATTATATAAAGCTATATCCATGCAGGGTTCATGGGTTAGTCTAAGTTTACAAACAAACAACCAATCAGAATATGACAATTCTTTTCGTACGTGCGAGATGAGCATATATGAATATGCAAAATAAAAGCCAAGCGTAAAGCGAGTAACAAAAAATTTACTTACAACCAAGTAGCAACACGTGTAGTAACTGCGTGGTCACGGTGGTGTGACGGCGAAGTTGGCCGAAAGCACTAAGTTAACTACAATTCGGTATGACGTCACGTAAATTCAGACTAACTTCGTTAAAATTGAGTTGTGTCGTAAATGTGTCCGCAGCCAATTGTAAAGACAAGATTATGTTGACCTTCACTAACATGGTTGGCTTGGCAAGTTTGTCTTCCTGTCCACGTGAAATGATACACGCGTGAAAAGAAGGCGTGATCCGGGGCGCGACCGACCGGAACAGTTTACTTCAAAGGCTGATTCGATTGAAATAAGTGAGTTTTAGACACTAAGAGATCATACAAGGAAGTTGCTGTGTACCTCTGGGGCGCTTCAATCTAGAAATCTTCGTCACGTTTGGCAAGTGAATACGGGTAATTACTAATTGCAGTTTCTCGACTTTACCACAAAGGTTTTTTTTGTTTGTTTTCTTATTATAGTAATCGACTGTTATTTCAATTATGAAATAATATCAACGGCATGATCTTGAAGTTCGCGTTAGGTTTTGCAAAAGCTATTGCGAATGTACACTTTCGGAGACAGAGGCGGCGTGGGAAGTGCTAACGATGGATATTAGCGATTCAAATTCCCAAAAACCCCCGTGATAATCGGTTCCTCTTGTAATAATAATCTTGTCCCCTGTTAGTGTTTACAATGCAACTATCTTAGGACCGTCGTTTAATTATCTTCCAGTAATTATAGGTGCCATGTTTCTGTGACAAAAGACAAGGAAGTAAGTTTGGCATTTTGCAGTATAATCCTTTGAACAAATCTAATAAAATATCTACACTTGGAAACAGCAGAAAACCTGTGATGACTGACGGTGAGTCGCATGCACTATATAAATCTCGTATTGACTCGCGTATAGCGCTAACTGTCCACAACGAGTCGTGTTATTCATAGTTACTCACTTTTTGCGAGTATCCTTTTTTGTATTATTCAAATCTCAATTGAAGGATATTGTGACAAATTAGTATATGTTTTAGGATAGTACTGCCTGGGGAAATATAGATTAAACACAACTAAACTTTAATTAAACGAGCAATCGATCGGTCTCTGCTTAGACGCGTTACCTTAGGGTCAGTGAGATTGGGCATGTTAGTCTGACGTAACTAAGGTCTGGCTGATAAACACTTCCCTGGACTCGGGCCTGCAATTGCTGATGCTGTTGCCAGTTGCCGTTTTTGACTTTTTCGAGCTGGGACTATCTATTTATCATCACGTATCTCCTTGGAAGCAGTGCATCCAATTCACGGGCGTTGAATTTTGAGTCATGTCTGAAATTGAGTAATGGTCTCAAAAACGCAATTCACTCTCAGCCCCCACAGAAATTATCGGAGAGTACCCAAGTTGGGCGGTGCGCGGAGCTTGAGTAGGAGGAAATGGAACTCTACTTTAGCGTTGTAACTATTTAGTGATTAGTGATTAACTCAATACATTTACAGACCTTGTGGAAAGTGGAGGGGGTTTCGGTGGTTGAATGGGCGTAATTTTCCTTTCCCTGGATCCCACGAGCCCCCCACGATGGTGCAAAAAAACGTGATATTTACTTACAAGTTATTGTATTTACTTTTTGACAGCAACTATATTTTGGCCCTTGAAAAAGGGAATACCATCCGAAGAAGAACTCGTCAGGCTAGCCGATAACATTCAACAGGACTGGAAGAGGGTTGGAGTGGCTTTAGGATTAAAAGAAAAAGCGTTAAAGGCAATAGAGGTTGATATAACTAATGATGTGTATGAGCGCGCCCTTGCTGTACTTCAAAAGTGGAAGAAAAAGATGGGCCGAAAGGCGACTTACCGTAAGCTAGCTGCAGCCTTCAATGATCAGTTGGTTCAACGCCCTGCCTTGGTTAAGACGTTCTCTTCAGATACCCCAGGTTAGTAAATCAATCTCTTGAAATTCATAAAATTATATTTACCTTTACTGTTTTTGTTCTCATTCAGTATAAAAGTTATTGACCTGACCTAGCGTTATATCTTGTAACCAAGTGTGAGGGAGGGCCGGACTTAAGAGAACGGTACGTACCGAGTGCTGCAGCGGGTGGACGGGGAGGGAGGGGGGTTGGATAAAGTAATGAAACAAGGGATAAGGGTTGATATTCTCACAATACGGTCGAAAGCAAGCCTGGTCAATTAATCAGGAATCTCCTACACGACCAAAAAAAGACCAAAAATTGGAAAGACTTCATTAACCTCAACTTCAATCTCAATTCTAATTAAGAGTCGACTTAGCGTCTACTCCCGTCTGACAAAGAACTATTAGAAGAAAATGAAATTGAAAGCGCAAAAATTCTCGAAGTTGTATATTGTTTCAGAAAAGTTAGTCATGAAATGACAATAAAACCTTTCAGCATGGTAAAGCGGGCTCATTCGTGGCAATATTCGGCAAATACTAAAATACTGGACAATCATGTCAGTGTGGTGTTACAACTTAGATGGCCTGTAACAGTTGGGATGTATGTATTTGATAACTACCACTTATCTTACTAAGGTCCATGTTGGCTTTCATGAACAGATAATAACATCTGGATGATTAAAAAGGGGACTCCAACGGAACAAGAACTTCAACGTCTTGCAGAAGAAATACCCGAAGACTGGAAGAGACTGGGCCGAGCTGTTGGACTCAAAGAGAAGCATTTGAAGATAATCGAGATCGATAATCCAGATAACGTTTTCGAAAGGGCTCTTGCTACGCTGTTTAAGTGGAAAGAAAAACAAGGCCAAGAAGCTACGTATCAAAAACTTGCTACAGCTCTGGATGACGAATTGGTGCAGCGTCGTGACTTGGTGGAGACATTTTGTTGTGACATATATCCAAGTAAGCAACTAGGAGCCCCTCTATCAGTATCTTCGAAGAAATCGAAGACGCAACGACTACCATTGAAAAAACTAAGATCTCAAGATTGAAGCGACGATTGAAAAATTCGAGTAATAAGATGGAATATCGAGCAATGTCAAGATATAAAGTAAAAAATACAATGCACAATTTCACAATTATTTACCTTGTTATTGTTTAAGAAGTCATTTATTTTGCTTTGCACGTGAATTTATACAGTTATTTATGCACTGAGATAGCTCTTCAGGGGCACCCAACGACAATTTTCGGAAATATATCTGTTCGGAAGACGATTTGAGATCTAGAATTTTCGGAACATTTTTTGTAAAATTTCTTGCTTGCCTGCTTCTCCTAAGATTTTCGAACATCTAAAATATGGTATAATTGCCTATTTTTAACGGATTTTTACCCTAAAAAGGTCACCTATAATTTTCGGGAGCCTTTTTTCTGGCTGAAATTTTCGAAAAGGGAAGTTTTGATCCCTGTAATTTTCGGATCACTAGACTTTCAGCTAGGAAATCCGAACAGATGAAAAATTTTTAGGGGATAAAAATATGCCTATATCTACCGTTTAAATACCAAAATACTTTCAACAATGCAATATTTTAGTGGTTTTGAACTATATTCTCGTTGGGTGCCCCTGGCTCTTGGCTGTAAACTAGATTGACTACACTGTCAGGCAATGATTTTTATCCATAAACCGAAGATCTGCGTAAAATAAGATCACCCATTTGCAATTCTGCGACGAAACGAAGTCTTGGGGTACCCATAGAGAGGCTTAAGTAGACATTAACATTGATCGTTTCGTTTCGATCATTTGATCTCGGTTGTTTGCATATGTTTTTCTCATTTGATATTATTGTTGTTGTTGTTGCAGACTCGGATGACACGTACCTTCCTGGTAGACGGGATACAATATATCAGGTCAGGACTCGATTAACTACAAGTACATTTAGCACTTAAATGTTTATGTCTATTTAACGAAGTCCTCGATATAACGAACGATATTCTATGTCCCGGCCTAAATTACAGTAAACTGATGTATGGAATAGAACCTCGATATAACGAATTCCTCGATATAACGAACATAATCCGGAAGCCCAAAAGCAAAATCCACCTCGATATAACGAATTACACTATCAACACGCGACTAGTCTGCGTAGCAAGCGTTTCCGTGGAGCAAAGAGCGAAGAAACGGAGTTTTCGGCGTTTTGCCCCATTTTTCACGCGGACAAAACGCCGAAAACCCCGTTTCTTCGCTCTTTGCTCCACGAAAACGCTTGCTACGCAGGCTAACACGCGACAGAAGATAAATGCTGAACAGATCAACAGTCAACAAATCCTTTAATCCTTATGGCAAAGAGACAACAACCTTTCAGTCAACGGCTTATTATATGTCATAGACACTATAGTATTTCCACAGAGGTCACCTGTGTTACAAATTAATCATTAACTGTGACCTCGATATAACGAACATTTCGGTCGTTTGCCCTCAAATTCGTTGTATCGAGGTTTTCGATATGACGAACCCTCGATTTAACGAACAAATTTGGCCGGTCCACAGCGACTTCGTTAAATTGAGGTTCCACTGTACACGCAGCGCTTAAATACTTACGTAAAACGCCCCGTTGTTCATCTTTCTATTAAAAAAATAACTAAATACGTGGTAAGATCTGGAATCCCTTATAACGGTTAATTTTCCCCATTGTGCCCTACAACGCTTTAGGAAGAGGATGTTATCAGGAACAGAAGACAGTCAACCAGGCTTCTAACGGAGGTAAGCTGCTCTCTCTGTACTGAGCGGTGATAATTCTGATAACTTCGGCCAAGACTGGAACAGAAAGAAGTGTGCTGCCAGCAGATTTCGTGTCAGTAAACAGTGGGACTAACGAGCTGGAGACAGCAAGTCGGATACGTACACGTACGTTCATCTAGAGAACAGGGTGATTGACGACATTAAAGTTTTCCCGATCGATGTCTTAATCTACTTGGAATTTTTTTTTTTTTTTCAAACGCCATATATGCTAAACATCTATTTTTTTTTGTCCCGAAGACGCAATACAGAAAATTTTGCCATTAGTTTCATATTAGCTTAGCCTTATTGACTTTCGTATCACGTATACAGTATATGACAAGAGAGCTTTTCAATCTGGTGAACATTTTTTGGAAAAAGCTGCAGCTAAAATAAGCCGTAAACTTGCTTTTCAAAATTCTTTCCACCTTATCCTGCTATAATTTGTGCTTTTGTATGTTATAGTTGAAGCCGGAGGAACCGATTAATACAGAACCAGAGCTTACAGAAACAAAGGAGGTAGGCATGTTGTTTTTGACGAGCAGAAGACGGTTTCCTTTGCCTAAAGGTTATTTAAGAGATCATGGTCTCATGTGTTATTCTATTATCACCTTCAGAGATTTGCTACATTGTGATTGAACATTAACAATCGGAAACTTGAGTAACTAACAAAGACTTCGAGTAACTGAAATTTTGTGATCATTCTTGGAAATTAAAAATAATTGAAAAGGGCCTACTAGTTACAAATTCTTCCCACAGAGATTAAAAGATTAAGTGAGTGTTTTCCTTTTGATATACTCATTGATAAGTGACGTGCTTATAATAGGCCTTTCTGATCTGATGTAAATGTTGACGGAAAAATCCTCAGATGTCAATATCAAAAAGTATGTTATTAATGGGTAACATGATGATGTTCTCCTATTTTGTTCCTAGGATGATCGTCGTTCGTTTCAAGAAACCTTGCAGACATGGAAAAGAAGGGTATGATTTTTGTTTTTCCTTGGATAAGCGACACAAATTACAAATTAAAATTAAGGAAAAAAAAAACACTTTTGGCAAGATCAAAGTATATTTTTTAGTATTTAACACGCTTTAGCGGATAAGGAAGCAAAATGTACATGTGATAATATGAAAAAAGGGTGGTGTGAGCTAATAAGTGAGTCATAAACAAAATCGAGTTGCAGCACTCAGGACAGTAGCGTGCTTTGCAGACGAATTAAATCCGGGGTTAGTTCGTCTGCTACGTAGGCCATCGGTACAGTAATGATCCATTGGTATCCTGAAAAAGAGTCTCTTTTTCTACTTTCGATTGCGTTAGCAAGTTTAGGGTTGCAGTTGGTGGGCAGTATTTCTTTCCAAGATTAGCTCTGTCACTTTCAACTTAATCAATGTCCCCAATGAATGTAAGGAAGTTTCGTTGGCACCCACAAATTATTTTCTTATATAACGGAGGAATTTCATTGCTAGGTACACTCAATTTTGAGAAATAACTCGAAAGCAAAAGTCAAAGAGATTCTAATTTATCATGCAATTATTAGTTCATACGGAAGTGATAAGTATTGACGATATTTCCGTCCAACTGGCGGACGGAAATATCGTCAATACTTATCAACATACTTATCTTTCGTCCAACGGACGAATCCAAATAAGTTAAATTACGTCATTTATATCAGCTGTATATAAGCTGCATTTTAGGGTAATACAAATTGCCTCTTTCTTTGTATTTTTGGTTTCTTTAGGAAAGTGCCCGAGCGTCAAAGGTAATTGTATTTACTTGTTCATTGCTTGTTAAGGGGCACTTATTCATAACTAGAATAGGCAGAAAGAGAAAGAGGAAAACATTTCATTGCTCAGACACTCAGTGCCAAAATAGATCGGAAGTAGGTCAGAACGAAGGATCGATATCTGTCGTGGGTTCAAAAATGGTTGGTTGAGGAGCTGCGGAAGGAACAGTGTGAGCGTAAAGGACTGTACTGCTCGTGGAAACTGAAAGCAAAGGTTCTAATGCGAGAAGACGAAAGAACACTACTATTTTTGATATCCCGCTCAACACCATTCCTGTTCTTTACTTGCCACCAATCGCGCTGCCAACTAACTTAAGTTGCAACCGATTGAAAGTACTAGACGTTAGTATATCTACGTAGAGTTGATATGAAAAAAACTTTGCTTAAAGAACATTAGGGATTAAAAACTAAATGTGTTAATAATACGAAATTTGAATCTATCGAGGCTAGTCATTTCATCAAACGCGTAATTTGTCTAAAAGCTCTGAATTTTACTGATACGATATCTTTCTTTTTTCCGATAAATCTTTAATAAAACATATTTTTTTTCCTTTAATAGGACAAAGCACCTTCATTTAGATGGCGACAATCAAAGGTAAGCTGAAGTGATTTCGTTGTCATTAACTGCTATCAACAGTGAAGTTACGATACTTTAAAAGTGTTATGAAAAATTAAAGCGAGCCGACGCACAACTCCTTACCGATCAAAACCCCCAAATTAATCTTACGGCTAAAAATTGCCACCTTAAGAAATCCCTAGCATCTGTTTTCTTTAAAAAATTCAGCCCGATGATATGACCATTCCTTAGCGTTGTAACAAAAATAACCACAAATTAGCTTATCGAGGCATTAAGATAAGAGAACGTTAATGTCGCATCCATTGTAGTGACGCCTTCCATTGTTTTGCTTTATCTCCATAAGCTTACCACTTATTGGGTATTGTCATAGTCGTAGTCATAGTCATAGTCATAGTCATAGTCATAGTCATAGTCATAGTCATAGTCGTAGTCATAGTCATAGTCATAGTCATAGTCATAGTCATAGTCATAGTCAAAGTCATAGTCATAGTCGTAGTCATAGTCATAGTCATAGTCATAGTCATAGTCATAGTCGTAGTCATAGTCATAGTCATAGTCATAGTCATAGTCATAGTCATAGTCGTAGTCGTAGTCATAGTCATAGTCATAGTCATAGTCATAGTCATAGTCATAGTCGTAGTCATAGTCATAGTCATAGTCGTAGTCGTAGTCGTAGTCATAGTCATAGTCATAGTCATAGTCATAGTCATAGTCATAGTCATAGTCGTAGTCGTAGTCGTAGTCATAGTCATAGTCATAGTCATAGTCATAGTCATAGTCGTAGTCATAGTCGTAGTCATAGTCATAGTCATAGTCATAGTCGTAGTCATAGTCATAGTCATAGTCATAGTCATAGTCATAGTCATAGTCATAGTCGTAGTCGTAGTCATAGTCATAGTCATAGTCCTTGTCATAGTCATAGTCATAATCATAGAAATTAAGTTTAGTTCTAGCTATTTAAATACAACTTCTAAATGGTTGATAAAGAAGCAATTGTTCTGGCTAACTTTCATATCACTCAGTTTCTTTGGGAACTAAACGCTTAATATCAACGTCAAGGCACTCGGCATGCCTGATAGATATTGTCTGATTCTACACCTCTCAAAGATGTCTTTCTTGTGTATTATTTTAACCGAATGCCTTGAAATTTATTTCGTAGATGAAGGATGCACAGGATAAGCAAGTGTTGGAAGAGGAGGTAATTTTGTTTTTGTAACTGTCATTAAGCATTTTGTCTCTTCCTTGTTAGCTTTCGCTATCAGCCCCCCGCTATTCAGCTGCCCTGCGCTTCGAATAACCTTTCGAGAGCGATGTTTTCCGATTTAATCCGTTCAGTACTTTTCGAGAAACGACTTTCTTGTGTGCTTATTGGAATGCAATTCTAGTCAGCAGCCACGGCTTGGGGCCTCTTCGGAATAAGTCATGCAGAGAAATCTCAAGACTTATTTTCGAAGTAAACTTAAACACATAGAAGATAATTTCGCCGGTTGAAAATGCTCTTTAAGGTGACCTCTCTTGTTCCAAACGTTGCAGTAAGTCCGGAGAAGCACCTTTTTCTCGACGTTGTCATGCAAACCTGGTATATATTACACGGCACTTCCGAAATCCAAAAGATTTCAGATTTTGCATTAAAATGTGCGCGAAGGCTAAAAGGAACGCGCGGCACAGTCCTATCAAAACGTTCTAGGTGTTCGACGCCGAAGTTAAGCGCGAAATAAATGTTACCACAGCCCTATTCACTAATAAAAAAATATGTTTGTTTGTGATGTCTTTTAGATACATCAAATCAAGGACACGATGGACGCAGCAATGCAGAGAATGAGTGAAATCCTGGAGCGTGTCCATCATAAACCTCCAAATACTACCGCGGCAATTCCTGTTGATGACGCGGAAGTAATAAAAGAGACTGACGGTGGCTCAGTTGAAGATGCTGATTTTGTTTCTGAAGCTGACGGTTCCTTTATAGCTGTGCAGGATGAGAATATGGATCAAACAGATGAAGAAGACAAAAGACAAATAGAAAGAACTTCCGTTGAATTCTCTTCGGATCCATACTTCACGGAGTGGCCTTGGATTTCGGTAGTTTTCACCAGCAGCTGGGGACAATGGTTTTTTGGCAGCGATGAGAAATAAGACGAAGAAGAGATCCTCGAGAGAGCCATGCAAGGTGTTGCAGTCCCGAATTGTGGCCAGAAGAATGCGTAATGTTAGTTATCCAAGCTGTTAGCTGTGGAATTGCCAATGCGGCTTTTACTCCAAGTGTCAAAAGATGTGTGCACATAACTATATCCATACGGGACTCACAGCGAGGTAGCGAACTTGGCTAACCCATAAGTAATCTCCTTGGTACAGCTGTATGCCTTCCTTTCAGCGACAGACAATAAGCAATTATTGGATGAGGTTTTGTGATATCTAGAAAAACCAAGATGTTACCGAGACCTTGATTATTCTGGATATCAGAAATCTACTAAGTGTCTTAGATGATCCTTAGAACTCATGCACCACGGTCCCACATGACATGATTGCACTTGACCTTGAGTGTCCTTGACATGATTATTCCATAATCTGTAGCCACATGACTTCACAGGCGCTATTTTCGAAAATTCACTGTACGCTTTCGGCCAATAAGAAAAGAAATAGTGAGTAAATTGTATAAATAGGGAAGATATTCTTCTCTCGCTAAAGACCATTGCTTAGCGCAAGTGTCAGTAACTTAGAGAGTTAGTTTTCCATGCCCAGGGTACTTCAAACAAAGGTGAAATCACGTGAAAGGAAAATGACGGAAGTGGGCAGTGGGAATTTGTTTGTTGACATCGGTCGGAGCTTAAAAGTGACTAACATCTGGACATTAAGTCTAGAAAAAAAATAGAAAGACTTTCTAATTCGGAAATGGTGGATGATAACTAAATCCATTCAAATGAAAGGAAATTTCTTTAGTTAAGAGGTAGAAAACATGTTCCCTGTTTCTATGTAAGTAATAGATACACGAGTACAAGTTTGGGAGCGCGAGAAATGCTCGGAACACGAGCCGCAGGCGAGTGTTTCCATTACTTTTTCGAGTTATCCCAAACTTTCACGGTTGTTTCTGTAACCTGATAGAAACACGGAGTTTTCTAATTTTTAATAATCATCTTTCATTAACCTTTCTTGCAGAGAATATGAGAAAAGAAAAAAAAAAAAAGCGTTCCCATGGTAGTTTGTTAAGGATCAGTCTGTTTAATAAGACGAACTGCTTTTCTTCATCCTTTCATAAACACTGTTACAGATGATGCATCTGGTTCATAACAGGTCACAGTAGTTTAATTATTTAATTTATTTTAACTTACAATCACGATAAGTTAGGCTCGTCTTAAATTCAGTAAGACGAAACGGACAGGTTATTACGAAGGCGTGATCAACCGTGAGGTGGGATACGACTGACTATTTCCTTAGTGTGCGATATTTTTATAAAATATAACTTTCATAATATTCATGATGTATTGAAAACTATTCATTTACCATCGTGTTGTGTTTAAGATACTGCATTCACTTACTTGGAGCGCCCATCGTTTCAATAACACAAGACTTCCATTGCTTGAGCTCACTTCATTAAAGGAGCACAGTCACGGTATTTTGAGTTATTTTGACAATCGTTTAATTGAAGGAAACCTGAAAATAATACTTCACAAAGATAGAAAAACGCTAAAGAGATAATAGTAAGCCATAAAAGAACCAGGATGATTAGAGATGGAGAATATTAACACGCGGTAGGGATTACAAACAACGAAATTGAAAAGTGTAGACTACACTTTTTAAACCTTTCAATCTTGACTGTGCTCCTTTAATTTCGTCCGCGAATCACGGATTAAAATAGCCCACTTTCGTATTCCCGGCTGCACTGGGCGGGTGACGTAAAGCCCACCAAAGTGAGGCTAATGCGGGGAAGAAATGAGTCGACGAGAGCTGTAGAAAAAGCGAATCATCACTGTTTTGCTTTTGACTGCACAAATAGCACCCAGAAACAGAAAAAAAAGTTGAAAAATTTCTCGAACTGGTAAATTTCAGGGTTTTTTTTCCATTCCCCGGCAGGAAAACGCAGATAAGTATTGTGCTGCGAGAATATCAGAATGAGCGCGGCGTGTTCGATGGATTGCAGCCTCTTGAATGGACAATTTAAATTTTACGAGGTACACCGGAATATGTTCAGTTCATTTCCAAGGAGGTCCTGGCCTGACTAAATTGAATCTTGTTGCCTCAATATTTGCATTCCCACAACGCCTTCAGGAAAAGCCTCCGTAACGTTGACGTGCGAAAGGAACGCTACAGACGTCGAAGAAAGAGAAGGTGTTTACCTCAAGAAAAAAAAAAAGAAAACACGTTAAACTGGAACTAATGGGTCACATCCTGTCCGACCTGAGCGAGTAGGGATGCGGAATACTTTCACTTTCGCTACCAACCCGCCAGAAATACCCATCTGGTCTCATTGCTCGTCTCAGATTTCGATGGCAAGTTGATTAGCTTCTACAGCCATTAAAATCCAAAAGTTCTGCGCGACGCTTATTCGCAACACTGATTTTCCCCACTTGTAAGTTATTTTTCAACTCAGGAACTTTTATTCTGATCTGACGAAATTAGGTTCCATTTCCTTAACTTTAATTGAGATAGTTTTCAAAATCGTATCGTTTTAGCAAGCAACATAAAGCTGTAAGTACTTCCCATTTTGCCGCGAAAGATTTCACCCCGAATAAGCCTAACTTCCTTGCCCCGTTCTTTGCTCAGCCCAGGGTAAGGGGTAACACGAAACTCGACTATAGCTATTGCCCACTTTCACTAGAACCAATCAGCGATAACCAACATGATAGTGGGTTCTGGAGAGTTTACAAGGGAACATGTCATAATTTCAATTGAAATTATATTTGAGAAACAAGACGATCTAAGATCGTAAGTCGGGCTACGGCTACGACTGAGTTTCGATCGTTATTTTGCAGCGCACAGCAGTCTCTTTCCAATTTTACCGGCCAGTCATTTAAGTTGCTTGATGAGTGTGGTCCTTACAATTTTGGACCACACAAAACAGAACTGTCACAATAAAACGATGATTACGCCTGAATCCTGAACTTTTTTAATGCATTTGTGCACACCTCTTAATTTTTTAATTGTCACCGAGACAATGTATAGTCTGGAAATACTGTTCACATGTACCTGAGGGGTATGGCTTCTACCTACCATGTTCGTCACTTGCATGAAAAAAAAAAATGTTTTTTAACTCCCATTATCAGTATCATAGATACTGACACCAATACATTTTATTGTCAGAATAAATGAAGAATAATTTTGCGATTCAAAAGCCCTGTCTTTAGACAAATTAATAGCTGTACTGATATCCCTCAATTATTGAATCACAAAGATTTAGATTACATGTGCAGCTTTCACTATAATTAAATAAAAATTATTTTTCTCAGACAAATAGTGATCTCCAATAATTGACGGTAATTCTGTTTGCATTA
>JAHPZR010018228.1:35000-40000 GCA_019787425.1 Platygyra sinensis | reverse complement strand
AAGACCTTCGCTAAATCATTCGATTCCTTTCGCGGAACGAATCGTATCGGAATATACGCTCTTTGACTACGCCATCTTTTAGAGTATATCTATTACGAACAGTGTTTGGGTCTAAATGTTTGAACGTAGAAAAGATGGTACCATTTGTCAACATAATCAAAATAGGTTTTCGGGATTTAGTTCGTCTGCAACGCAGGCTAACATCGTGGAGACCATCGTGGGATAAAGGTTGAGCCTTCATTACGTGTCTGCGGTATTGCCCATTGCACGTGGGTGAGCTTTGACAGGAGATACGAGGGTTAACTTATAGTAGGATCGCCCGACTTATGTATGAATGCGATATAGTAAGACTGAGTATATGATTGTGCTACTCTTTATAAATACTACGATGGCAGACATAATCAAGCAAACTAGGGTGTTCTCTCCACATCCCTACCCGGGATAGTCTCACTGCAATTTGCATGAAGTTCCTCTGGTCTCTTCTAATCAGTCTGTTTTTACACTGTGTTGAAGCGACATGTTTAGCCCTACAGTAGATGTTCCAGTGGCCGATCAGGTCGGCGACGAGCACAAGGCTAGGAATGATCAGCTGGGTTAACTGAGTGCGTTTGAATGTTTACTTTTTACTGATTGCAGTTGTTCAACCGGAAGATCGCACTATCCATTTCCGCTTCTGCAGTTGTTGCTTGAATATCAGGCTTCTTTAAAAAAAAAAAATCTGATTCAGGTGCGTTGGCATATGGCGTATCCTTTATGTCTCTTCCGGCTTGTGCGCTAGTGCAAAGATTCTACGTGAAGGTTAGGTTATGTTAGAAAATATTCGAAATATAATGAGCTATTGTGGAGTTACTGCTCAGATCTTGAGTACATATGTAGTTTAATAAACCTCTTGTTATGTAGTAATTCGTAGAATTAAGTGTAGTTCTGAGTAGTCTCTCAGCAACTGAAGGTCCTTCGTTGCAGAACACTATATCTGTTCTAGCGGTGATCGGCACTAAACTATTAAAATATATAAAGCTAAATCTTACAAAACAATTCTATGTAAACTTTATAAAATGCCAAGCATTTATATCCGGTTTGTGCGTCATTTGTAAGGCTTTTGAAATTCTTGCTTCTCGTGTAAAGCGAGGGTAAAAACCCTCTTGAAAGAGTTTTATTTATTTCGGTGTCGGTTTCGTCATCATTTCCAGTGGCGACAGATCACGCTCTTATCACACAGTATTTTGTTACAAGATAAGTCTTCGCGGGAAACAGTTTTTTTGTTTGTTTGTTTTTGTTTGTGAAGATCAATTTAGTTTATATAAGGAAGAAAAAAAAAATGACTGCCCAATTGTACAGTTACTAAACGTCAAGGTCTAAAATATTGTTGCAACACGAATTATATATCCGTGACTAAACTTGCACGAGGGAAAATTCCCGGATAAAAAACAGCCGGCCTCGAATTTGCATACACGGTGTGACAGTGGCGAGTGTTTCGGAGAAATTGGTTTGTTTCTGGTGATGGTTTCGCTTTCTTCTACTCGTTGCAAGACGTTGAAAATTCTCCAGGTGTCGCAGGATTAAAAAGAAATCTATCAAGGCATTATTTCGTCAACAGAGACACTGAAGTACATCGCTTGAAGCAAACGACCCAGCACTGCAGTACAGGAGGCTCGAGGTGCATGTATAAATCTCCTATTATTCAAGTAAGGTATGTTTCTTTCACTTTTCAGTTCAAGTATGTTTTTAATGTTTAACATTAAGCGGGCAGACATGTCCACGTGGGAAGTTGCCATCCTCAAACTAGTAAATTGGAACTAGACTGAGATATTTAACGCAATTTTGCTGTAAGAGCGAATACAAGTCTGTAAGTTTAACTTAAATGAAGACGAGCCGATTTCTGAGAAAGTGAGGACTCGAGAATTAAATGCCTTCGTTTTATTCGAAAGTCAGTTCATCTGCTCTTAAATTCTACTTTTTCAAAGACAACTTTTGCGAGGCTTTCGATAACTTTCTCACAAAACCGCAGATCAACACAAAAAAGCAAAGGATCGCGTTGGCGACTGCCGCTTTCGGTTTTATTTTATTTCCGGTTGGTGCAGCATCACCGGTTGTTTATACCGCATGTGAATATTTTGAAAACTGTTTGATGTTGCTTTGGTTCACAGCGACACAGAATATTTGTTCTGAAGTAACTGACTTATTGCTCTTGAAATAATTTTATTTTGTTACTTTATTTCAAAATGATCGTGAATCGTTGCATTGATAGACCTTGTGAATGTTTTGGAAGCCATCTTACATGCAGGGCACGTGTCAGAGAAATCACGGTGTTTGTATAGGAATTGCAAATACATTTCTTATTAGAAATTGGATTCCGAACAATTTATGAATAGCAAAGTAAAGATACCAGCATTTAACCAGATTGGAGGAAGGTAAAGCGCCAAGCGGCGCTTATAATTCACTTTCTACCGATGCATTTGTCTTTGTCTAAAGTTTTAAGTGCCTTTTACAATCTAGAGTCACCTGGCTGAAGAGAACAATAGCAACAGTTTGTTAGCAACGACAGCAATATTTCGTTAGCTTCTCGATCGAAGTCTTTTTCGCTTTAGCCGTGGCCAACTCAGTGTTGTTGATAGGTCACAGGATATTAGACTCTCCATAACCATGTTGCTACATTTTCGTACACAAATAATGTTTTTCCTAGAAATCGTGCCAAATTTCAGTCTATAGACCTTTATCACGCAATTCTGAAACAAAAGATTTTGCACGTCTAACCTCTCATCCAGTGAGAGGCTGGACGTGTAAAAACAAAGGTTTTTGTTTTCCTGGGACTCAAAATGGCCGCCGTGTGATAAAGGTCTATTGCCAACATTAGAACTCGCGTTTTTTGGACTTTAATTTCCAAGAATTTACGGTCGCCGTTATTTTCCTTGTTTTAAGTCTTGGCTGAAAATTTGAGTAAATGAAGTTATTTTCTCAAAAGTACCGCACGAGTTGAAATTATAATTAACAATTATTAGCCGATGGCGAGGTGAATATTTAGCAATTATTGAATTCCGCAATTATTCCATGAGCGCACGTTGGCTATCATCAATCCCATATCCAACAAGCGCGAATGGAATAATTGTTGTATTAAATTCGGTACGGTTGTATAGTTGGAAATTATAGCTAAATTTTATTCGTTTTTAATTTTACAAAACGACCGGAAGTTGATGTGGCCAAAAACAACAGCAAGTTGGAAGTCACATGGCATGCGCACCGTTTGTAAACTTAGTTTAAAGAACATTTGAAAGCGAAGTCGGAGAGTCTGCTGAACGAAAATTGCCATCATCTGTAATTTAAGGAGCATCTACCAAACGAAAGGTATTCAACCTTGGTCAGAAAGTTTGAAAAGCGATCAAGTTTGAGTCAAATATTACAAAAATAAGATAAAAAAGATCTAAGATATTAACTTCAAATATGGAAATCTACTAAGAAAAGTAATAAAAAGGAAGAAATAAAATATCGTCCTCATAATATTAGTTAAATAATAATAATGATAACAATAATAACAATAACGATAACGATAGCGATAACGATGATGATGATCATGGTGATAACAATAATTAAAATTAATTGCTTATAAATAGCGCTATTTGCAATTTTGTGTTAAGCAATTATCAAATTATGATTAACAAATAATTCGCTCTCGCAACTTAAAACTGCTAAACACTATGTCTTTGTCAGAAAGTTGTTTTATCTTAACTCCTTGATTGTTGAGCCGTTTTATTACCTCAACCCGGAAATTCTTAGTATATATAATGACAAGAAGAAAAAGTGCTTCAAGGATTCGCCCACTTCAGCGGGACATGGTACAATACCTATTTTGCTTATAAAGGAGTTTCTTACAAAACACCTGTTAAGAAATTTGTACTGAAACACACGGGATTTTGTGTCCATGTGCGAAATAACCTGAGCTGTAAATCTCTTTCCATTCAAGAACTTAGTCGAAGGGAATTTAAATTTAGTAGGACAGTTAGTGGAGTGATGATTCTATTCCCAAGTTCCTTCTAGACAGTGCTTAAAACCGCTTTTTCTATCAAAACATTTTCCGATTGAAACGTAGCTTAATTTCATTGTGCAAATTAAATGGATTGTCAACCATAGAAGCAGACGTGGTTAATGATTCACGCCATTCAGCTGGTAAAGCATCGAATACAGAAATAAGTCTTCATTGTTATCGGAGATAAAGGGGCTCAGTCACGGTATTTCGAGTTATTTTGAATTACCGTTAAATTGAAGGAAACCTGAAAATAACACTTTAAAAAGTAGAAAAAAATCAAAGAGATAATAATAAACCATGAAGGAACAAGGATGGTCAAGGATGGAGAAGATTGACACGGATTGAAAACAACGAATTGAAAAGTTTAGCTAAACTTTTCTAACCGTTTAACCGTGACTGAGCCCCTTTAAATTCCCCGTTCTAGGAATTCCTTTTTCTGCAAGATTTCTCAAATCCCGGCGTTCCCAATCGATGGTCATCGGAAGGTAATCGATTTAATCAATACAGTCGACAATAATTAATCTATTATTAAGACCCACAATTCGAATGCTCGTGATTGCTATCGGCATACTTCTGGCGCTCGTGAAATCTGAATTGACCAATCAGGATTCAGCTGCAGACAGGAAAAATGTCTCAGTCCTCACGTCAATGTAAGATAATATACAAGCAACAATTTCTGCATTCTGATTGGTTATGAACATGAAAAATTGGTTCGTGCTTGTTTATTCCAAATTGTACTTGGAATCATTTGATTATACCTAAAGAAATTAAACCCGGAATTTGCAAATTAACTTTCTGAATGGGCCAAAGCAGCTTTAGCATTGCTTTTATTTTTGTTAACTGCAAAGAAAATGACTTTTTCGCGTCGTTTCAGTAGGGTAGCTCAGTTTTAACTGCCACTTTAATTGTGGGCACAGCCGCCGTATAAAGTCAACACTCATTTTTCCCGTAGCATCGGTGAACGAAGGTACCTGACAAG
>JAHPZR010018228.1:0-25000 GCA_019787425.1 Platygyra sinensis | reverse complement strand
TACTAGAACGCGAAAGAGGCTTATTCCTAAATGCACAATAATAGCGAAACGACGAGTAGTTTAAGAAAAGGTTTACAGCCAAAAGATCTAGGGAGTTTGCCATGGCCATCTTTTAAGCAAAAAAGCAGCCTCTCTAAGTGTGGATGGCTGTTCAGAAAAGGCAAAACACTAGGTTTAATCGATTGAGGATTGCGCCCGAAAATTTAATCAGGAGGCCAACGGAAGTAAAGGTTTCAAGCGCCGATTGGCTCAGTCAGTGATCGGAGAACCCAGTTGACTCTACATGTGTTTGTGGGCGGAGTTTGTTTTCGCAGCAAGAAAATTTTTTCAACACTGCTTTCTCGAAACAATTTTTTTTTTTGTTACCAGAAGGAGACACTTAAAAGAGCTACGAGTCAAAGGGAATTTGTTCAATTGCTCTCAAATTTGACAGTAGCCGTGCCTGCGGAATTTTTTATGTCTAAGTATTTTTTTCTTACAATAGCGGTTTTTGTATGATCACTCCATACTTTTTTAAGTAACATTTCGAAAATGTTCTCTAACTTTCACTGAAATTGAATATGGGAAATCGCAGAAACGTTTTCTTAGCGCTTTGGGCCCGGAAACTGAGGGACACATTAAATAAGCGAAAATCAAAATTCGCTTTGACGTGCAACGTCCAAAAGGTAATTCGTTCGCTTACATTTGAGAAGTCGTGAAAAATTCGACAAATTATTTTAAATTCAAAATTTTCGGTATAGTCCGATAGCCAGTCACATAAGCTTTAATTTGATATAGGGGCTTAGGTATCTACAGTTTAGACCGGACGCGCTACATTGATTGCACGCGAGACACCCCTGAAGGTATACTGTAACCTTAGGTACCCTGAATTAGATCGTACACTTGCGTACCACTAAGTCTTTAAAGTTCAGAAAAGATGTGCAAGATACAATCACCGGTGTAATAATCAACCAATCGCTCAATATGAGTTATTTACCTGTTGAAAAGAGAAACAGCTGATTGCTAACAACTGACAAAATATATACGTTACCTGGCCTTGTGCAACCTTCTCAATAATTGCATAATATTTGTTTTTTGTTTTTTTTTTTTTTTAGTGTTAGCGTTGACTCATTCGACTTCATATCTGTATATGTACTGAAATGTTTGAAAGGTCGTTGAGCAGTGCTACTCATTAAAGGTGGTTCCAACAAATGTATGTTTGGAAACCCAAATTGGAGGTAACCTGGCTTTCGCGACGAAAGCTAATTGGTACTTTGATTAACCAAGGTAATTTGGCCTGACAAATGTACAAAATATCTTTGGCTTTGCATCGTCAGGGGCTGTCACTGCAAAACCCAGCAAAACAGGGGGTAAGAGCTATTCCGCTTTGTCTTCCAAACAACTTCAAGTGGGATTCGAAGACCTTACGATGCTTCCGAACTGGAGAGAAACGCTCATCACTTTACGTGGTCGATGAATCACTTGAATGGCTCAGGAAAGAGAAAGGTATTTATTAATTCAATGATTGAAAGAAGAAGTTATTTGGTATTACATTACAAACAGCTGAATTGCAGTATGGCTACCATCCACAAGCCAATCTTCCCCTCCCGATCTCCAAAAATTCTACCAAAAAAGCAATGTTGATAAAGGCACTCTCACTGATGATGATCAGAATTTCGCTGTGAGTAGATTATTCCTTCTAATTTACATCTGTACGTTTGAATTTGGAGGACCGTGTATATACGGCTCAGAGGGTCTCCAAAGTACAACTACACTCGATTTCCGCCGCTCTCTCGTGTCTAGCGGCTGGTAATCGAGCCTAAAGTACAACTGCTCAATTTGATACCACTGTTTTGCCCAGTCCAGACTAAAGCTACGTACATTGGATTGCAACGCAACGTAATATCAAAAAGTGGGGCAAATTAATGTTATCATTAGCATTCGTCACCTCCCCACTTGTTCCTTTTTAATAGGTCCTGTGTGCGTAGTATCTGTTGCTGGACCATACAGAAAGGGAAAGTCTTACATCTTAAGTGAACTTTTTGACCAACCAGATGTTTTCCCTCTTGGACATGAAATGGTGGCCGAGACCATGGGAATCTGGCTATGGATTGTACCTGAAAAATATAAGGTGGGGCAATTCAAAGGTTACATCTCAAGTATCTTTTTAGACGTGGTATCCCATGTCACTTTGCCAAGTCCTGAAGACTATTATGATATTAACTAATTTTCAGAATTCCAGAGGCCAGGAATTCACAGTAGTGCTACTGGACTCCGAGGGAATTAACGCTGCAGACAGCGAGAAGCGTGATGATAATCAGATATTTACTTTAACCGTCCTTCTGGCTTCGGTGCTTATTTACAACTCTCAAGGTGTCCCGACAAGGCATGACCTCGAGGGACTGGAGTATCCTTTGTACATTATTGCAAACATAACATCTATTGACGACCTCAAATTCCACAGGTTGTTATTTTTAGCGGGAGAATCAAGAAGCCGGTAATACCTTTTCCCCTCTAGCCATTTGGGCAATTGAGCTGCTGATCGAGTTTTGAATTGCAACGTATACTGCTGCTGTTGCTGCATCCCCGATTCAGGGATTTTTCCATGAAACACACAGATATCTTGAAAGAAAAATGTCCCGCTTGGGTTGGCTTCGCTTGATTTACTCACCTCAGAAAGTTACCGTGTATAAGGCGTGGTTGCCGCGATGGTGTAGTGAATATCACGCCCGACTTCTATGAAGGGGGTCCCGTGTTTCAATTCTGCTCGAGACACGAAGTTTTTCTTTCACTTCGGACGCGTATCTCGCCTCCCACTGTAATTTGTTTATATCTATTTATCATTATAATCTCCTTGATAAATGCAGTATTGGTGCTTCATTACACAAGTAACCCATAAAAACTATTACTGTCGATCTTCTTTAACGGCGCCTTTAGTTTTATTGTGAAGTTGTCTCAACGAATCCAGATTCGATCTAACATGGGATGGACTGTTGGTGGAAGAGAAACTGAGTTCTTTCATAGAACATTTCCTTTCTTTATTTGGTTGTTGAGGGACGTGACACAATCCATTCCAAGTGACTGCAGAAACATCAAAGACTACTTCTTGAAGAAGGTTGGACTCCAAACGTCTGGGAAACTATACATTCTTGAAAATATAGATTTAAGAATTGAAAACTAGTCTTATTAACCACGGTTGTTCGAATCAAGGTGCCAAATCTGGGAATATTGGATTGATTTTATGGAATCCATCTCTAGCTCTCTTATTGGCTCAATGAGTCTCGGTACGTTACGAGTGCGGCAATTGTCGCTTACTTTAAGATTGATTGGCAGCAATGAAAAGTCTTTAAATTTGTTACCCTCTCTACAGCAACAATATAGGAAATAATACACAATGCCATCCGGGAAACTACCAAAAAAACACAAAAAATCACCATTAAAGATGATTTCCAGTCCGTACTGCGCAGTCTCAGAACCCTAATGTTTATAAACATTATAAACGGCTCACGCGATGGAATGCAACTTGATGTTATTCGTTGAGAACCACATACCTTATCTTTGAGACATTTCAAATTCTTTTTCCAACAGCTTCATGGACTTTTACAGCTGTGAAGTTGTTTCATGAAGTGATATAAGAAAGAACGAAGTATTAAGCTTCCACCGCTACGTATCCATAACGGCGGTTGTTTTTAAACTTTGAATTTACTTCATTTAAGTAGTTACGAAATGTTTACATTCTGTGATGTCTTACATGAAGCAAAACAAAAAAACATAAACAAACTCTCGAGAGTGCGCAGTACGGACTGGAAATCAGCTTTAAGTTTGTTCAGTAAAATTTGCAGATAGGACTAAAAACTGTTCACGAATTCGATCCGTTAGTGAAAACAGATTTTAAGCTTAAAATTAGGCTTATCACTCTGTTCCAGTACAATTTGTTACCTTGCGATCGATTCTGCATGAAAAACACAATCTGTAGTCTTGATTACGATAGCTGCGCAAACAAGCAAACTCCTGCCTCGTTGTCTTGAACAAGGCGCCTAATTTTAAGCAAATGGCGACTTACTCAATTTTTTTTTCAATAAACCTTCAACCATTTTCACAATTTTCCATAATGAAGATCAATTTAAAATGTTCACAATATCTTGTGGATTGAAGAATTTAATACAGCAATTTCTCTATTCTCCCTTGTTTTGCTCGAGGTGATCACAACAAACTCGGAGCTGCGTGGTTCGCTTGTTATATGTTACCCCGTATCTAACGTGAGCTCGTAAAATACATGTTACTAAATTATTTCACAGGGCAGAAAAACATTGCTTCGTAATAAGTTAGAGTGTTTCTTGAGCCCAATCGGTTGGAATTGCTCTTTCGCCACCTTTTTTTTTTTTTTTCATTTGCTCACTAGTTAGTCTTGTGATAACTGACTTGCATATTATCACTTTTTTAAAGCTGCTTCATTGAAGTTTAATAGCAGTTTGATTTTTCTATTACTGCTGTTTACACAGGTTTTCAGAGATCAAGATTTACCGACGGCTCCAGGTCGCCAGGGACAGAAAGTTGCTGAGAGCATCTTGCGATCTTTTCTGGGTTTGACGCCTTCGCTTTGCCTCTTCCTTCTGCTGATGTTGAAGTTATGCAAAATCTTAGCGAGAACAAGGTTCTTCTACAGTCCAAATTTTTGAGTGGATTGGAACAGTTCAAGAGTTTGCTAAGATCTACCTTGGTCCCAAAATGCAGCTACACTAATGGAGAGTTTGTAACTGGCGAAGGTGAGGGGTTTCTAACAGAGTGCTGTATTACTACATGTAGTTCACTTATGGGAAAATTGATTTTTGAAATGCAACAGTAGCAACAACTTTTTTCACCTTCTTCTCGCCGTCATGAGCGAGAGACAGAGACCCTGTTTTGTTCTGTATTGTTACGTGTGTCGTAGCGTATCACACGAAAGGGTAGTGGGAGGAGAAGGGACAAGGAGAAGAGAAACTCCTGGGGATGAGGTTGCGGTTACACAGAGCAAAAAACAGTGACAAGATCGTATAGTCTCAAAAAATAATTCACCTATAGTCCATTTTGTGAGATTTATGCACTTATCAGTTTCGCTTGCTTTTGGAGTCGTAACACGCAACCATTCTGAACATATCTTAATACCTAATCTAATTGTCTATGGATCTAGTGACTAGTCCCTCGGCTTTCTGGAGTTTGTTTTGTTTTTGGATTTTATACTTTATTTATACTCTAAATACTTCATAATTTAAAACTGTCAAGTTCAACTATTAGTGATTTAATTGATTTTTTAAGTAATTTTTACTGTGGTCACATAATAAATGAGTTACTTGTGTCAAAAATGCAAAAAAAAAAAAAGTCACCGGACATCGTTTTAGAGATAAAGCGTGTGTTAATACACGCTAATTAAAAAAAAAATTAGTGCAGATAATTCAGGCATTAATACGTCGACGGTGAGTCAACAAAAGCAAACGATGTTATTCATATTTTGTAGAAGTGGGTCCGTTGGGTAAGTAATTCCAAATGTTAAGATTGTTTTGCAAAACTTAAAGTGCACCTAACCCAAAATATTTTTTTCGCTTAAATGACTCTTTGCACTTGTTTGAAACGCGTTGCGCCCTTTTTCCCCTTTTTAGCCCTAATCTTGACTTTTTACAGGCTGTAGAACTTAAGAAATCTGCCATAATCTTTTCCACGACCGAGCAAGTAAGGGGAATGGGTCTATACCTGGGTTGATGTCACAAACTTCTTGCATGCATGTTTACAAGATTAATACGATGCAAATCAGTCTGTGACGTCAACCCAGGAATAGACCATGCCCCTCACTAGCTCGGTCGTGCAACACATAATGGCTAGATTTCTAACTTTTTCTAACCTATAAAAAGTCAAGATTAGGGACTGTTCATTAAATATACGTAGGGGTGGCTGGAGGAAAATTAAGCAATATCAAAAAATTTTCCTGCCCCCCCCCCCCCCCCATGAACTGTAAATTTTTTCAAGCCCCCCAATTTCCCTCAAATTATATTTCAGAGCCTCCTCCCCCCAACCTCAACCAATGAAAAAAACTAATCTACCTAGTGGAGAGCAACGTGAGTGCAAGTTTATTCTTTCAAGCCCTCCTCATCAGACAAAACAATTAGGAATCCCCCCTCCTTGTTGTATTCTTTTCGAGCCCCCCCACCCTTAATTTTCCTCCAGCCCCTCCAACCCCCCCCCCCTCCCCCGACCCATAATTAATGGAACGGTCCCTAGTTTAAAAAAGGTGAGGTGCGTGCGTTTCGAACAGGTGCAAAGATTTATTTAAGCGAAAAAAAAGGATTTTGGGCTAGGTGCACTTAACCCTCAAGAGACATGTTCAAATCGTCCAACAGAAGAGCTAAAAATATTACGATATTTTTTAATGGAATTCGATGGTGCATTTTGTAAAGAATCAAACTTTTAGCCGATAGATTTTCTCATTTTTTTTCTCTATACGTAGAAAATCGGCGCAAGAAAATGATCCATCAAAAGAAAAAAAAGGTTACCAATCCTCCAAGATCGTTAAGTACAGGCAAAGTTGTAGCAATGGCACCTGCCCTATCATTGTTCTTTTTACTACTAAGCGCGCGCACTTATGCATGGACGCGGCGAGTGAATTTGGGTGCGCGGTTGGATGCGCAGAAACAATTAGTGCCAACGTCATAAAAACTTTGCCTGTGATATACTGGTTATGTTAGTGAACTTAAGGACATATCGGTCGACAATTTTTGCTACGTATGTACCAAGCCATCGGTTTTTTGTTTTTGTTTGTTTTTTTTTTTTTTTGTTTTGTTTTGTTTTGATTTGTTTTTGTTGTTGTTGTTGTTGTTGTTGTTTTTTTTTTTCATTATCGTTATCATTACCACTACCATTACAGTTACGAGTACCATCACCATTCCATACATACGTTATATTATCGTTATCGAGTGACCTTCAGCTTTAATAAAGTTTCCTGCATGTCAGGTCTTGCTGCTTTGGTTACGCTTGTACGTCGATGACATCAACACTCCTGGTGCTATTCCAAATGTAGAAGGGGCTTGGGACGCCTTTGTACAATCTAAATGTTTAGACGCCAAGAAAGTTTCTCAAAAAAAGTAATCGTGACCTAATGACGTCAATGTTACCTGGGAAACTACCTGTGATAATGATGAGTTGCGTAAGTGTCATAACACTGCCACTGGAAGAGAGTGTAGCCCTGTTTATGGCAGAGACGACTGGAATTTCTACCAACACCGTTGAAAGGCATATGAGAGAAACTAAAGGTGATACAATTTTGAGATATTTTTGTCAGTAGTTGAAGCTGTTGGTGATTAAACCCTCTAACCTACGAAAATTTAGGGCGATAGATCAGGCTAATCCGTGAACCGCTTTTGCAATAGAATCTTTTTATGCTGTTGATCAGCTCGATCTGAATTTGGCATCTGACAAACGTTGCTTGTTTAAAATCCCTGTAAGCATGATCTTGTTTTCCCAGGTCTGATATAGTAGTCACTGGTAGTGGATTCAGTATTGGGACACTTTGAAAAACTATTTTTAAATTTCCTATTATGCTTGCCATGTAATGATGCTTCCTTTGTCTAGGTCGAATTGAACAAACATTTGAACCAGTGGCAGAATGAAAATACCCAGCGGACAAGAAAATGCTGCGAAGATCTTTTAGTGCAACTGAAAGAAAAACACCTAGATCCAGTCCTTCAGCAATTGCAGGGAACAGACGGATCCAAGTTATCTTTTGACGACATATAGGAGTGTACCATCTTATAAAGACGACTATGACGCACGCGCAGTTGGTGCCAAAGACGCTATTGCTGCAGCATTCTTTGACTTCCACCCTGTAAGAAACTATTACTGTTTGCTACTTTTCATGATATGTTTAATTTCAAACAGATTTCGTTGCTGTTTTAGTCTTTGTTTTAAGTTTTGTTTTTAGATCACACCAGGTACACGGAAATAGGGTGGAGTAAACGAAGATGCGGAAGATGCAATGTTTATAGACTGAGACGGAGACGAAGTCCATAAACACGCACAAGAAAAAAAGGAGACCAATATTGCTTGCTCAATAAGGCCTTACATGGCATTGTTTTTTTTCCTTGGGGAATACAGCGGGTAATGTCAAGCGGGCAAAATAGCGCCATCTTGCCCTCCCGGAGAGTGAGGGTTTCGATGAGGTTTAGCCGGTAGCCCAGTTTTTCGCCTTAAAGGTTTTTTTTTTTTTAATTTATTTATTTCTTTTCTTTTATTATTATTATGATGATGGTTATTGTTGTTGTTGTTGTTGTTGTTGTTGTTATTTATTACTAAGACCTGATATCAGCAAAATTTACTAAGGGCTATATATCAGGTCAAATTGAAGCAATTTTGTAACATTGTTGCAGATTGAGATCTCTTGGCTGTTTCTGTGTCTCCTTCTTTGAACCAAAAGTTGCCCTTTGGTAACAAAAGAATATCCCCTTCACAACTTACATTTGTTGAAAAATTGTTGTAGGAACTAGCAAAGGAAACAAAGCGGCACCTTGAGCGTCTAAGGCAATTGAAAAACTTTGACAAGAAAGTTGCCCAAGAGCACGCAGTGGAAGCTTACCAAGAGCGCGAGCGAAGACGGCTTGAGGTACGTTTTAATTTGTGCTCATGAAAGTGTGGTAAACTGATTATAAGCAATAAATGGCGGTTCATTTAAGTCCCAAGTATAATCTAGTATATGTAGATTTAGAGCAAAAATTTGTCACAAGTTTTGTAAACACACTCGCGAAGCTTAAGACCTCGACAGTGCTGATGCTAGCAGTATAGGTAGGAAGCCTGTCTCATGTGAATTCAGTGAAATGAAGTTGCTCTTCATGATTCACGTAGCTCAGTGGATAGAGCGCCCGCCCGGTGTTCACGTGGTTATTCGTTCGATTTCCGTCGGGGACTCAAATTTTATCTTTGTTCCACGTTCGTGTCATGTTGATCACTTCACTTTTCACAAGTTTTGTTACGGGTTTTTTTTTTTTTTTCTTTTTAACTTTTTTTTTTCTTTCTTCGTCTTCTTTCTTGTTTTTTTTTTCTTTTACATACAAAACATTGCGACAAATAAAAGACAACGTCTTATCGTATTTCTCTTCTGAGCATTGATTAACTTTCAATTAGTGAAATATCTTGGAAAGGCCAAAACGCATTCATTTAACTGGACAAATACATAACTAAAAGACTTTTCGCTAAAAGACTTTTAGCGAAAATCTAATAAGCATTATGTTTATAATTAGGAGCAACAGCTATGCTTGCAGCAAGAAAATAAAGAGCACAGAAAAGAGGTAAAGTATTTGTCCCATGTAAGTTCAAGTACATCAGTTCCTTAAAATCATTCCGTAATGTGGTGATATCAGTACATATATGTTTAAGTAACTAGTTTAAACCTAGAGGTATTGAGGGTTCTTAAAGCGTGTTGGACTCGACGAAAGACGGTCCTTAGCAAGGAGAACCTATGTTGGTCAGCTTACACAGTAGTCAGCTTCACAGTAACCTTTACGTGATTCCCGTTGATCAACCTTGCGGTTTTTTGTTTTTGTTTTTTTTTTCTGTGGTCAAATATCCCTTTGTTTAAATAGGCATGGGGACAATTAAGTCGAACGAGTCAATATTTACCTCTTATTAACCAAGCTTGAGGTATGTATGGAAGAATCTTGACCGAGGTCGTTAGTACTGACCGAACGCAATGAGGTCTGTACACACGACCGTGGTCAAGATCCTCTCATAGAGACCGACTGAGTTCGGTTAGTTAGATGTTTATGATATGGCAAACAAGAAAAGTTTATCTCGATTAATGTAACTGGTTTGTACAAGCTGACATTTTAGGGCTGGTGGCACCGGGCAGAATTTTTGTTTACTTTGCAAAAAAAAAAACTGTCAACGAGTGTTGTAGACGAGTGCGACCGGCGTGTTTCGCCTTCACAAAATGTTGTCTGACCTTACCAAATTTTTTGTCAGGCGATTTTATCGCACTTATTTGTTTGTTTAGTGTCACAAAATCCATAAGCACCTTCCATACCACATTGACGCGCGATCAAAAGTGCGCCAAACTGAAAAGTACTTCAGTGCAACAAGCATGGACAGAGAAAATTTCGCTAGCTTTCCTTACCAAAATTTCGATTTTTAGTGGTTTCAGGGAGCAGCTGGCGTTAAGCCATACATGCATGTCATTACTGACAGATGACCAAGAACAGAGAGGGAGTTTATTTAACTATTACGGCTCCCAAATTTTCCCAAGCCAGATCAGAAACGAAGAACCAAGTTCAAGGTCTATTTCCCCGAACCTACTTCTTCTAGTGCCGGTGCCTCTGCAGCTGCTGCACAGAACAAGAAACAGTATGAAACATTGAAAAGGGCAAAGAATTCGAGTGACGTTTTAGGCATAAACGATAAGATTGTCACTTCCCAGTGCGACCGCGTTAAACAAAAAATTTGGAACAAAAATGTGTTAAACCAAAATTTTACCTGAAATTCGGCCGAGCTTACAATTTTTGTCGCCTAGTACGACCGGCCCCTTTGCTTGCAAACAACAAGAAGTCTGCAAACATTTCCTCCTCATCTTTCCTTTCTTTTCTCATCCGGTTGGCACTTCCATAAATAAATGTCTTTAGAAGAAAACAGTCAAACCTTTTGTATTTCAGTTTGCAACTTTTTTACCGCAAAATGTAACAGATCGGGATGTTGGTCTAAGTAGTAAAAAAGAAGTAAAACAAGGAAAGAAGTTGATTAATTAACCCTTTCGCCTCCTTTGTATGTTAAACTACTAATAAATGCAATACCAGCTAATGTACTAAATAAACATTATACACGAATTTTTTTATAGATGCGAACCGTATTTTCTTCCCTTTTTTTCTTCTTGCAAAGATGGAACTGTTGATTGCCAGATTGGAAAAAGAGAGAGCTGAACTGGCGCGAGAAAATGAAAATTGAGATGGAAGTGCAGCAAGAACAGTTGCAAAAATATGGAGGCAGCACATATGGGCCAGGCCGAGCACGAACGTGAAGCTTTCATGAAGGAAAATCATGCCCTAGAAGAGCGGTTTCTAGAGATGCAAAAATCTAACGAGGAGAACATGAAAATGATTAAGAACATGTCAGAATTGATCGCCAAACACGAAGCAGAGAAAATGAAGCTTCGCGCACAGATGACAGTGCTACCCAAAGAGGAGATGGAAGCTTCTTTAAAGGAGATGACCGACAGACATTCTGAAGAAGTAAGAGTGCTGCTTGAGAAGATGGATATTCAGCCTGATGGAATTGACAGGACCAAGAAATCAAGCGACGACCAAGAGTTCTCCTCCACCGCGAAAGAGAAGGAGCGCGCTGCGAGTTTGGAGGAACTGCCGCAACTGATGAATTCGAGAAAAGAAATGGTGCATGGTCTGCAACAAAGAATTTCAGAGACGGAAAAGGAACAACAAGCTGTAGAGAAAGCAAGTTACATGAAGCAGGGGCTTAAAGTTCTAGCGACTGTGGCGCCAGTAGCTGGTAAAGCTATGGCTGTTTATTATCCTCCGTCCGCACCGTATGCAGAACCGATGCCCTGGTTGTGAGTACTACTGCTGGGGCCTTGTTAGAGTGCGACTGCAGTATTATGTAAAAACGGTTCCGACTGACTTTATTTTGTAAACCCCATCGATTTATACCAATAGCCCCTAAAATTAATAAACTCTGTTCTCGTTGCGAATTGAAAGCAGAGCATGGGTGACATTGGTGGCCTCATTAAAAGGGAACAAATGAATTTTGTCGCGACTCACGTCCAAAAAGGTGCGTGATTTTGTAGTATAGTCATGTATTAGTAATGGTAATAGGACTAAGTCGAGTCCAGTTCGGTCTGTTATCACAAGAGTGATAACAAAACCGGACGACCGCCCAGGGGGAGTCGATTTGTTTTATCACGAGTGTGATTACAGACCGAATCAGACGACACAAAGTCTTATTGCCAATTAATCATAAAAAATTACAATTTCCAAGAAAATAAGAATAGCTAAGTTATGAAAGGAAGGCGAAGTCTACATAAAAATAAATAAATAAATAAAACTGACAAATGAGACGTAAACATTCTAAGAGCCGATTTAAACGGTACGACCTTGTCGCATACAACATGCTTACGACAGGTCTATGACATGACTAAGACCTACGCGACAATCGTAACTGAGTTGTAGATTTGATTTACAAGAAAATTCATGTCGTAGGACTGTCGTAAGCTTGTCGTTTGCCACAAAGTCGTACCGTGTAAATGGGCCTTAAGGCCACCGCGCCTCAAACTGGTAATTAGGCGCCTAAAACACAAAAGCAAGCGCGAATCTACGCAGGCACATAACTGCAACTTTGAATGTGATTGGTTGATTTAAACTACAGCTTTGAATGTGATTGGCTTATTGAACTGTCAGAGAACAAACTGTCCAATGACAAAGTGCTGGTCTTGAGTCAGCGATCTAACCTTAAGGCTTTCTGGCTTAATGCTGGTTCTTGCTCAGTATCAGGGTTAGGGTTAGGGTTAGGGTTAGGTTACAGCTGTGAATGTGATTGGCTTATTGAACCGTTCGATAACAAACTGTCGAATACCAGACTGTTCGATAACAACTTTGCAAGAGAATTAGTGAAAAATAGGAGTTTTTTGAACTAATCACAATCGAGGAAATTGTAATAATTATTCTGATTAATATTAACAAAAAAGATACCCAGCCAGGATGTTCAAGGCGTTTTTGTAGATAAATAAAGGATGTTCGCGCACAAAATGTTCCCTTATAGAGATCTTTGTTTTTTTAGCTTGCCATGCACACTCAAATTGCCCCTGTAGAAGGCTTTTAGACTTATAACTGTAATGTTAGGTTGAGCTCCACTCTAACCCTATGAAGGAGGAGAAGGCATGATGGCCCAATGGTGCAATGGACTCCTATAGGGGATCACTTTACTGTGTTGGTACTCTTAAAGTGCCTCTCCTCGCCCAGAAATATAAATGGGTACTGGTGTCGGAACAGGAGGTGTAGCAGAGGTAACCTGAACAGGTGTGCTTTCAATTTATTTTCTTACACTCGTTCTCAATGCGTTGAAACTATCTGAAACTCCCCTAGCCAGCCACACCTTTGTTTTTGTTTATTTACAAGAGTTTTGCTAGTATATATTTTATTCAAAGTATGTGAAATCAAAGAAAATCATTGTGAAACTACTACATAGTTTCAAGAACACAACTTACATTAAAAATTGAGATTTCGCCTCACCATGCAATATCAATAACTTTGACGGCATTGAAAATAGCACAGGCTGACTAAGATTCTTTAAAAGCTGACCTCTCGGTAGTTACTGTATTATGCCTCAAAGCCATGGCTCCCTTATACATGTAAGACCTAATATAATAATATTAGTGCCGCTGTCTAGCCCCCCATGTTAGCAGGAATAATTTCTACATGTAGACAATAGTTAAATAGGAATGGCAGTCTGATGAATACTCTCTCACAGATGGCTTTTTATTTCTATTAAGGTTTAATTTTTTTTGTATTTCATTGTGAAGGAGTTAATAAAAATATCCAATATGAAAAGAGATAACAAATGACTATACAGTAATATTTTCTTTCAAGCTTATTAACTTTTGCACGATATTACTAAATCAAACCCTTCGAAGACCTACATTGTACAAGCAACCACAGTGTGAGGTGTTCCAGATTAGCAAGATAGAAAGAGAAAAAAAGCAAAAAACAAAGAAAGATATTCTGGAATACTAAAGCTAGGCTCAATTCTTTCTAGTAACTTTCACACTTAGCAGTAAAACTATGGTAATCCAAAGTCAATTGACTGAGTCTACACTTTAAACACTTTACTTACCCAGTGTAAAAGAGTGACCAACATGGGCAAAAATTCATAGTTGTACTTTACTTCCACATAATTGCACCAACTGTCAACTCCGAATTTCGTAATTGGACGAGCCAACTTGCAGCAAAGTGTTTTTCTATGCTTTTCCTAGATGACGGGACCAACACTCAGAAAACATGGCCGTTTGAAAAGCGTGACTTAGCTTGGCCCGTGACTAAAGTGCACGCCAACTCGCGCTAGTATGATTACTCTAACAGGCGTTTAAAATTTCAATTCATTTTATTTTTCATTTCATTTGCCATTAACCACATAAAAGACAAGAAAAATAATAATAACACAAAAACAACAGAAATTTATAATAACTTAAATACGATATACTACAACTGTTTAACGTGGTAATGACAAGGAAGCCTATATAGAAGCCCGGGGGGCTCATTAAATGGCCACTCGATGATATGTCAATCACTTCAACATCGATGACGAAGAACAAGTCAATAGTTGTACTTGAATTAGGAGCAGCGCTAGCGCGAGTAGGAACTGTAATAAGCTGCGTGAGGTCGGAACTGTAATAGGATGCGTGAAGTCCGAACTGCAATAAGCTGCGCGAGGCCCCTTATATCTTTCATTGAATTTATGAATAACCTACGGGTTATTTTTTGCTTTCATTCGCTCTGAAACACTTCAAACAAACGCCAGAGAATTAGTCGCGGGAAATTCATTCAGGCGTAAATAGTTAAAAAAAGGTAAGAAAATAAAAAAAAAAATTGATCCTTAATCCTTAATCCTTAATCCGGTGATCCTTGATCTGGTTTTTCCAGAAACTGATCTGACGATGCTTAGTTTACATAAACGGCGGTAGTGTTGATAAACGTCGCGGTGATTTTAACATTTCGTACGTTTTTTAAAGCTATTCGATAACTATAAAGACAAGCGTGTGCTATACACGCCGGCTCAACGGTCCTTAAAGGCATTTTGGAGACCTCAAGAAAAGAAGTCGGATTCTGGGAAAATGATGGCACCTTTCTCGGAAATTAAGAATTATAATCAATTTTTATATGTCTGGTACATCGAATAGCTAATTAAAAGTCGTTTGTGCCATTTTAAGTCCGACCAGCGATCCATACTAAGCAAAATAATGCTTTAGAAATTAGACTGTAATTAGAAATGGTACCTCTGCTATCAGCTCAGTGTAGCTGTACCTCATTCACTATAGCGTCTGGTAATGTTTGTTTATATTTATGTCTTGCTGTCTTAATTAGAAGCTATGAATTCCTGATTCAGATCTGTGTAGGGCAACGAAGGAAACAACTCTCAAAACATGAAAGTCTTTCTGTGCTCACCGAGTTCATCTGATGCATCATCTGTTTTGTACCCGTTGGGCAATAGGCCACGTTCGATATATCAATATTCTAACATGGCTCCGAGGCTTTCGGGTCAAAAATGTAAACTGTTTAAGTTTCTTTTGTCTCACAATTCCCAAAAGAAACTGGGATACAAAGAAAACAACACCTAATATAGAAGTTTGTCCTAAAAACCTCGTATGCATGTTTGAATATGATGTATCGAACGTAGCCTATTCATACAGATGGTTGATCCAAACATCACAATCAAGACTAAAATTGTCGCAGGAAAGCTAATATTGGACACTAGATCTACGCAACATAACACAGCCAAGACGAACTGGGCACTGGTTTGAGGCCTTCCATATACTTCCGTGGAGACGTCAACCATAAATTGCATACACTAGACATCAGGAAATGGAGCTTTAAGTGTGCAAGGCTTTTCAGAGGTATGGTTATTAAGTCAAATTAGTTGAATTGGCTAATTCTTGCGCACACTTTTCGCAATACGCAAACGATACAACTGTACTTTAGTCAGTGGGTCACCTGAAGATCATTCAGTGAAACAACAATTGGTTTATGGTGGTTTATGTCTGCATGAGTAACAATTAGTTTATGGCGTTCAACTTTACCAGATGTCGGTGGAATATGGAGAAATTGGTCGCAGTGGAACTGAGCGTAGTTACTTCTTAAACCGAATTGTTGCTTTCATTAATGGCATGAATGAATCATTCTCAAGCAAGCGCGATCGGGTTTCAAATAAGTAAATACTACATTACACGCTCTGCTCAGTCAAATGAAGCAAAACGTCTGCCAGCATTTGTTTTAAAATAACTTTCAATAGCAGATTTTATAAACTTCACGCAATAACAATAACCTTCGCACGAACTTTTGGTTTTCTTCCGCGTTCAAGCGGCTGTGGTAATCATATTCGCGAGCCGGACCGGTTTATGTTTATGTTTCTAAAAAAAAAAATGGCAAACGTCTGGACTGAAAAATGACAATTTAATGGTTGTCAAAATACATGATATATGTGTGGTCTAATATTTCTCAGTCGGTGCATGCGAAAATATTTAATGCAATTTAAGATATCAAAATGTTAAAATCCTAGTCGTGTTTTAAGTGTTGCGTTCTTTAAAATTTTAATACGGGCGAGATTTCGGCTGTGATCTAAACATATTTCTCACAACTGAGTGACTATTTCTATTGTTTACTTCAAACGGTATTGTGATCAAACCAAGCTAATGTCTCCCCTATGCAGTCTTTGTTTTCTATGTTTTTTTTTTGGTCAAGTGGAATGTGATACGATGTCCTGGTTTCCTTGATTATATTTAAGGTTACCTAGTTACCTGGTTACGGTTGCTTCTCACCTTGAGGGGCCAAAAACATCTCTTAAACTGTCAAAATTTAAGTCAGTTATTTTATCTAGTTTTTACAAACGAAAAATGTTAAAAATTTCAGAAAGCGGCCGAGTCATTTAGAATTTTTTTCAAATAAAGTAAATAAACTAGGAAGGTGTCATAATCTTGTCAACAGGCGAGACCCGCGGCAAACGCTCATCGCTCGTATTTCATGTTATTTGCATATTATTATTTACGCCACGTACTTGACAAAATTCCTACGTGGAAGTTATTTTCGCTAATTCTTGTGGAAAAATAAAAAGTAGAAAAAGACCGAAAACATCGACCAAAAGAAAATAGAAATAGCTCTATTTTGTCAAGGAAAGAAAATAACCTTACCGGAAGCGACAACGGTTCTTGGTTTCGCTAAACGCCTTGACAATCGGCATCTAATCTTGGAGCAAGTGGGTATTTCAGTTCTCAGCGGAGCGTTTTCCGCCTTCAACCTATTTAGCGCGGGTTTTGCCTCTGCCTTTGGCGTCTTTGCTCATTATATTGCATTACTTACTGTGATTATTATCGCTAATGTTGAATACATCTACTTTGACCGAGTTATTTGACGGATTCGTGAATTTTAGCCAAACATACTTCCTCTTTTACCAAAATAGATGGAAACAATAAACCAAGCTCACCTACATCGTACCATTTCTGGATTATTCCATGGTTAGTGATTTGTGTGGACCGTTCCTGCTATTTTGCCCTCGTTGAAGAGCTGCTTTAGGTAGGAATTCAAGGTTTATTAACTTCGCTGAACAAGTAGTTATCGCATATGGAATTTTTTTGTTATAAGGCGGCGACTTCAGATGGCAATCGAGAACCCGCTCTCACGGACAACAGACTATTCCTCTTCTAATATGTCCCGTCTTTCCTCCTCGCGGAGACGTTAAACTTCCACAAACATTTATTCCTCTCGTTAACCTCCGTTGTCTCAAAGTCAGTCGTAAATTCGGTTTGTTGTTGAAACCAGTCTGTTAGATAAAAAAAGTGTTGCGAAAATGTAATAGTTGTTTTGATTTGCTCTTGCATATCGACGTAAGCGACCAATTGCAGGTAATTTTAATCTTAGCCATTTAAAAATGATTTCTTTGTCACATCTAGCACAATTTTCGCATCTTACCTTTCAAGAGCGTAATTCCATCGACAAAGCCCGAGGCGGCCATTTTGAAAATTTGTCCTCCTGCAATAATCACCTCGGCGAAGTGATGATAGAGGAATGTCACGCCATTCTCGGCCTCTGAGTGAGAGCGCGAGAATTTCTGCAATAATCTGAGTAATTACACTAATAGTAATTACACTGACTATATGACAACTTAAAGTTGTGTTACCTCTTTAGAGGGATGGCAACCGTCTGTTTCCCAGCAATTTCCACCATGTCTTCTTGAGAGATGAATACTACCGCTCCTTATCAAGTGACATGACAACACAAATGCTCTCTCTTTGGTGAACAAGTTGTGGTTTGTTAGAAGACTCTTAACTTTAGCTCTAAGTGTCATAATAACTAACAAACGAACTGGACTCCGTGACCCCATATATTTTTATCAAATTGTAATAACCATCAGTGTTAAGATCCCATTTTTGCAAAGTTTCAAGGATACTGTGGAAGGGTTTTAGAGCCATCTCGAACGCCTGAGAAGTTAAAGTGACTCTCAATCCCCTCCAGAATTTTCACATAATGTTGAATATAACAAAGTGCAGAATCACCAAAAATGTTTTGTTAGTTATAAGCGCTCAAGACTTAAGGGTGTTCTTTGCAGGTTGTACTGCTGCTAAAGTAACCTGTTATATAGAGGACTATTTCAAGTTTTTTGCCAATGATACCATTACTGTTGTGTCCTCTGATTATAAGGAGCGGTAGCAGTCATCCTTAAAAGTAAAAGTGATGAGAACTGGAGACTGTGGTTTGTCAAATTATACTAAAGTTGTTACCGTATTCTCTTATTAGATATTTGTGTGCTGCAGCAATTCAAGGCTGAGATTGAGGCAATTTCCTAGGACCTGATTTAAACAATGGATGTGAGTTAACACTTCCTACTAGATCGTTAACAGCTGCTGCCTTCAGAGAAACCCCAAAGTCAATTTCGGCTCATATCTTCATTCCCTTATCCATCCATCTGTTCGTTCATTCGTCCTCCTATTCAGCTATCATCAATCCATCCATCTATCCATCCATCCATCCATCCATCCATCCATCCATCCATCCATCCATCCTGATCCTCAACCCAGGCATCCATTGATCCATCGATAAATCATCCATTTATCCATTTGTCGATCAATCGAATAAACATATCTTGTATCTCCTCCCCTTTCTTTGCCTCGCCTTGTCTTCACCCATATTGGAACTAAGTTCTAAACTGATCCTGTCATATGTTTTCCCGTTAGCAATCCTGGAGACACCAGTATCAGGTAGAAGATGAAGATGTGGCCTTAGCCAAGGCTCTGGAACTTTCACGTGTAGAAGAGGAAAAGAAACAGCCAGCAAGTGCATTTCGACACGGTCCTTTTCCCACAAGGCAACCTGTTCGTGAGGATTTGGTAGGAGTTACAACCGGTGACTGATAAAAAGCACTTAGCCAGTCGAGCCCAATATCCTTTAATCTTAATTTCCGGGATAGACTAAGGGTTGAAGACGACAGAGGGCTACTAATATCCCAACATTAAAGTGATGTGTGCACATTATGATTATTAGTTTAATTTTGAGATGTTAGGGGTACTTTATTCTCCTTTATTTTCGCGGCACTTAAATTTCGCGAAAATTTTCTCGGCACATTTCGCGAGTCTTTACAGCGGTTATCAGTCACGCGCCCTCCTACGATTTTTTTCCATTTCGAAAACTATATTTTGGTGGACGTCAACCAAATGTATCCATGACAATAACGGCGAGAGGAGTTTCCAGAACCATTATTTCAGTGTCAATTCTCGAAGTATCCGAGTTGCTCTTTCATCTTTACTTCATATAAAATCGTTTGAAGCGCCTTTTCGTTCGTTTCGCTCACGGGCAATGTTTTGATGCTGCAAATTTACAAACAGTGTACAACCACAACCGGCATGAAAATGAACAGTCAGAACTATATAAATAATAACTTTTATTACAGCATGGACTGCAAAAATCTGACTACTAATCTCTTGCGGCGCTCATTACCTTTTTATCACTATCAATCCCACTTGCCGAATGGTTCTGCTGACGGTTTGCTTTGCATATTATTTGCCTGTCTGGTATTCCGACCACGCTTGTAACTATGTCAAGATAGATCGTAGATCTCTGAATTATGTTTTAGCAAGGCGAATGACGAGAATTTCTGCGGCGGAAATAATCTGTATCTATAACAAGCTGATAAGAAGTCAATCTCCACATAAAGCGACTCATTTCAAAGGCCAACTTTTTCAGCTACCTTGTATCTTTCGTTTCTTTCTCTTTGGCGGATCGCTTACGGCTCTCTAGTTTTGTTTTCGAACACCGCCTTCTTCACAAACGTTTCAATTCGCTCGCAAATAGTGTTTCTGCTATGCAATTCAAAGACAAAACACGTTTTCTCTACATAATAGCCCTCAATCTCAGCGAAATTGCAAATTACTTTGTCGTAATAACTGAGCAATTTTTCCTGATCCAACGACGATCGAACATGGCCGTGAAACTGACACGAAATGAACACGAGTATTGTCATTGATACGTTTGATTGACGTCCACCAAAACTTAGTTTTTGAAATTGGAAAAAAATCGTCGAAGGGTGCGTGTGACTGATAACCGCTGTAATTTTGCGATAGCGCGAAAAAATTATATTTGCAGGGAAATTAATTTCGCGAAATTGACGATTAAATGACCTTATTTTTTTTCTTTTGTACAAAAATTGTACGTCAATCAACAATTGAAACAAAACCAATATGCTGTCTGGAAATTCCTGCTGAGGTGATATGTGAAATGGACGATACAACAAGGAACAAAGCAATAATGGAAAAATACAAGACACTCGTAACTACACACTACAAGGAGCCGGGACAGGATGGTCAATTTCACAACTGTACAAAGGATGTATTGGAGGAACTGTGCGAAGATGATTGCTCAGATGCCAAAGAAAAACTTGAGGCGAATCTTGACACTGATTAACATCGAAACTTGATAGATGATAGCTCCTTGTACTAACACCTTGTGTTAAAAATTGTTTAGGACCCTTAGACCCTTAGGAAACACAAATACATGATTTTTCTATGTCCATTAAATTTCGCGAGATCAAAGTTCGCGGTCGTTATTTTTCGCGGGTCTTTAAGTTCGCGAATTTTTTAAATTTAAGAACCCGCGAAAATTAAGGATCAATAGACTCACCGGCGACTTCTTCAACTTTGGCAAACCAGATGAACATAAGCCTGTTCCAGGCTCTCGGTCAGTGGGGAGAACAGGCTAGTTGAGCATCGCTGATGATGAGAGCAATCTTTTCTTATATCACACAAGGATTTCCAGCAGTACGGAATAATGACGGAAAATGGATTGTAAGTTGCCATAAAAAAAGCTTTTGTTAGACGCAGCGTTTGGATAATTTGATACAGTTTCTCGGTAATGAACTGCTAATGTGATACAATTGGCTCTCCTCTGATTTCTTGCTGAACAAGAGTTCAACTGTACGCGACTTTTGGAAGCTATGAAACTACACTAAAATACTATGGAGGTAAAAATGAAACACTCAAGGTTTAGAAAAGTAAGAACTAAGAAGATACCTATGCTATCATTTAATTTCTTCTGTATAGGCTGTCACCCAATCTCTACCGAGGCAGACACACAAGCCTCAACGTGTTGGACACGGCTTGATGGGCCGAAGTACACACCGGGCTACACACTCAGGTCTCAAATCTATGTTTAGGTTAAAGTAGACTTTTTGGATAATAACGCTACGTTATTTAGATTGAACAATTAATTATCTTGAAAAACCAAATAATCGTTTTTGCTCTGTTGCGCAAAGCTGCAGATTTCCTCTTACTCGGTGCATTCGTCTGGTCTATAAAGTTTTTATTGAGCTTTTCTAGTCTCGTCTGTTAGTTAAACCGGATCATGTGTATTTTGTGCACCCCTCGACCGATATATCGGTCGACATGTCGACCGACTCTCGACCGATGTATCGGTCGACATATCGGCCGAGTGTCGACCGATATATCGGCAGACATCTCGGTCGATATAGCGGCCGACACTCGGCCGATACGTCGACCATTGACTGTCGGCGGAGTATCCGTCGACTGTCGGTGGTGTATCGGTCGACTTGTCTCCAGCATCCCAGGACAATAGCGTATTGCCAGTAATCTACCAGTGATTAAATTACCTGACCTTTGAAGTAAGTCTGCAATGGATTTATTATTTTTTAATAGATTTCAAACGCTTCCAGTTTATTCAAACAATGCATGGTATTTACCTTTAACTGTCCTTAAGTTTTGAAGTGCCTCCTGTACCACATACAGCGAATCGCGCTTCGCTCCTGTTTTAATGCATTGACCCGATCTTGAATCCCAGTTGCAGTTATTTGGAAGGCACAGTGGGGTTGCTAGTCTGTGTACCCTTTGTGAGGCCACACTCCCTATCGTTGCAAAAATGGAATAATAAGTACATAAAACATTGGCAATTATCATAAAAAAGAATGAATTCGAGCATGTGTATTTTGTGCACCCCTCGACCGATATATCGGTCGACATAGCGGCCAAGTGTCGACCGATGTATCGGTCGACATATCGGCCGAGTGTCGACCGATACGTCGGTCGACATATCAGTCGAGTGTCGGTCGATATGTCGACCGAAATATGTCGGTCGACATATCGACCGATGTATCGGTCGATATGTCGACCGACACTCGACCGATATGTTGGTCGATATGTCGACCGAGAGTGGTTGTTCGATTGTCGGCCGACATGTCGATCGATAGGCTACCGACATTCCGCCGACACTTCACTGCTAATTGCTCTGGTTGCGTGACTTGGAACAAAGTGATACATATAGCTTCATGTCATTATCTTAGAACGTTTTGGGAGCAATTCTTGCTTCAAAACGATGTTTTAAAAGTTTTTTTATTTTCATTTATATATTTCCTTCAAAATAGTATTAGAATATGGATAGGATGCTGAAGACAGTCGACCGATACACCACCGACAGTCGACGGATACTCCGCCGACAGTCAATGGTCGACGTATCGGCCGAGTGTCGGCCGCTATATCGACCGAGATGTCTGCCGATATATCGGTCGACACTCGGCCGATATGTCGACCGATACATCGGTCGAGAGTCGGTCGACATGTCGACCGATATATCGGTCGAGGGGTGCACAAAATACACATGATCCGGTTTAACTAACAGACGAGACTAGAAAAGCTCAATAAAAACTTTATAGACCAGACGAATGCACCGAGTAAGAGGAAATCTGCAGCTTTGCGCAACAGAGCAAAAACGATTATTTGGTTTTTCAAGATAATTAATTGTTCAATCTAAATAACGTAGCGTTATTATCCAAAAAGTCTACTTTAACCTAAACATAGATTTGAGACCTGAGTGTGTAGCCCGGTGTGTACTTCGGCCCATCAAGCCGTGTCCAACACGTTGAGGCTTGTGTGTCTGCCTCGGTAGAGATTGGGTGACAGCCTATACAGAAGAAATTAAATGATAGCATAGGTATCTTCTTAGTTCTTACTTTTCTAAACCTTGAGTGTTTCATTTTTACCTCCATAGTATTTTAGTGTAGTTTCATAGCTTCCAAAAGTCGCGTACAGTTGAACTCTTGTTCAGCAAGAAATCAGAGGAGAGCCAATTGTATCACATTAGCAGTTCATTACCGAGAAACTGTATCAAATTATCCAAACGCTGCGTCTAACAAAAGCTTTTTTTATGGCAACTTACAATCCATTTTCCGTCATTATTCCGTACTGCTGGAAATCCTTGTGTGATATAAGAAAAGATTGCTCTCATCATCAGCGATGCTCAACTAGCCTGTTCTCCCCACTGACCGAGAGCCTGGAACAGGCTTATGTTCATCTGGTTTGCCAAAGTTGAAGAAGTCGCCGGTGAGTCTATTGATCCTTAATTTTCGCGGGTTCTTAAATTTAAAAAATTCGCGAACTTAAAGACCCGCGAAAAATAACGACCGCGAACTTTGATCTCGCGAAATTTAATGGACATAGAAAAATCATGTATTTGTGTTTCCTAAGGGTCTAAGGGTCCTAAACAATTTTTAACACAAGGTGTTAGTACAAGGAGCTATCATCTATCAAGTTTCGATGTTAATCAGTGTCAAGATTCGCCTCAAGTTTTTCTTTGGCATCTGAGCAATCATCTTCGCACAGTTTCCTCCAATACATCCTTTGTACAGTTGTGAATTGACCATCCTGTCCCGGCTCCTTGTAGTGTGTAGTTACGAGTGTCTTGTATTTTTCCATTATTGCTTTGTTCTTGTTGTATCGTATCCATTTCACATATCACCTCAGCAGGAATTTCCAGACAGCATATTGGTTTTGTTTCAATTGTTGATTGACGTACAATTTTTGTACAAAAGAAAAAAAATAAGGTCATTTAATCGTCAATTTCGCGAAATTAATTTCCCTGCAAATATAATTTTTTCGCGCTATCGCAAAATTACAGCGGTTATCGTCACACGCACCCTTCGACGATTTTTTTCCAATTTCAAAAACTAAGTTTTGGTGGACGTCAATCAAACGTATCAATGACAATACTCGTGTTCATTTCGTGTCAGTTTCACGGCCATGTTCGATCGTCGTTGGATCAGGAAAAATTGCTCAGTTATTACGACAAAGTAATTTGCAATTTCGCTGAGATTGAGGGCTATTATGTAGAGAAAACGTGTTTTGGTCTTTGAATTGCATAGCAGAAACACTATTTGCGAGCGAATTGAAACGTTTTGTGAAGAAGGCGGTGTTCGAAAACAAAACTAGAGAGCCGTAAGCGATCCGCCAAAGAGAAAGAAACGAAAGATACAAGGTAGCTGAAAAAGTTGGCCTTTGAAATGAGTCGCTTTATGTGGAGATTGACTTCTTATCAGCTTGTTATAGATACAGATTATTTCCGCCGCAGAAATTCTCGTCATTCGCCTTGCTAAAACATAATTCAGAGATCTACGATCTATCTTGACATAGTTACAGCGTGGTCGGAATACCAGACAGGCAAATAATATGCCAAAGCAAACCGTCAGCAGAACCATTCGGCAAGTGGGATTGATAGTGATAAAAAGGTAATGAGCGCCGCAAGAGATTAGTAGTCAGATTTTTGCAGTCCATGCTGTAATAAAAGTTATTATTTATATAGTTCTGACTGTTCATTTTCATGCCGGTTGTGGTTGTACACTGTTTGTAAATTTGCAGCATCAAAACATTGCCCGTGAGCGAAACGAACGAAAAGGCGCGTTCAAACGATTTTTATATGAAGTAAAAGATGAAAGAGCAACTCGGATACTTTCGAGAATTGACACT